>DWCF01000798.1:0-38377 GCA_018230265.1 Delias oraia
TTCTTGATAAACCCCATGCTATTACATTTTCAGCAATTTCCTGGTATTCTGTTTCTTTCTTTAAATTTATCATTTTTGGGGTAAAAAAATTTACTAGACCCTAAAATGGACCAATATCTTAGTTTGCTCCAGAAATTTGTTTAACATGCATAATATTGAATCACAATTTTGTAAAAAAAATTATGAGAGGGATATAGAAATGTAATGTTGCAGTCTTTGTTTACACAAAGTTTACATCAAAACAGTAAAATTTAAAATTCCTTGTAAGTGCAAGCAAAAAACTTAGAAAATCTACGAGGTAGTAAGATTAAGCTTTTAAATTTTAAAATCTTACAAAATATTACGAATTTGAAAGTAACGTTGTAAGTTGTCCTAAGAAAATATATTTCTGGATGTCCCCATAAGGCTTTAATTTACAAAAAAAAGTGTAATTTAAATTACAACAAAAGACACTTAGTGGTTTTTTCAAATTTTTATATAGTAGATCGAAGTACTGCTAAATAATTCTTTCTTTTAATACCTAATAAAAAAAGGAAACGTTCGTGTAAAATTTATCGATACAAAATGGAATGAATGTTTAATTTGTTGCCGAAGGAAAGTCAAATTTATAAATTATAAGAATTATCTAAAAGTAAAAAAATTGCAACATCATGATAAATTTGTATATTAGTATGAACAACTGTAAAGAAAAAAATTTGCCGCAGTAAGATTACAACTTCGATAATTTTTCTTTACAATGGTAATCAAATCTTAACTTTAAATATGTATGCTAATTGGAAACTATAAAGAATGGTTTTAGTTTTTTTGATACAAAATATAAGGTTTATTGTTTAATCAGCTCAAAGATGTTTTAAAAGACCTGAATTTATTATTTGTAATTTCTAATGAAAAGGAAACAGAGTGGAAGATTTTCCTAAGTAGATTATTGAAATTTATTTTTTTATGATCAAAATATTATCAAGCAATTTTTAATAAAACCCTTAGATAAACTTTTTATAAATATAATTATGAGAAGGTGGTATTTTATATTAATACAACATTGGACGTTTATAGTTATTTTTGTTGAGAAATTTTTATTTTATATTAACCCCCAATTATGACCACGGTTAACAATCAGGAGATTAACACCACTGTTAAGCAAGAAGTCAAATCGACTATCAAACTACAAATTATTAGATACAATAAAGTCAATTTATTGTATTAAACAGAACATGATATTACAAAATTATTAAATATTATAAAGTACTTTTATATAATTGTAATATTAACAATGTCGGTATCTGTTAAGATTTTGTAAGAATTTTCAAATTTTAAGTTTTTTAGCAGTTAATATTCAAAAGATGAAATACAAAATATTAATTTGTTTTTTTTGCTAAAGCTCTGGTATAATTGTTTTGTTAGTAAAAAAAACTACCTATTAAATTAAATAACATTTTTAAAGTTAGAATCGTGAATTAAAATATATACGAGGCCACTGGTTCAAACAACAACTATTACAACCTACGAATTGACATTATAAATTTTAAACAGTGTACAGTTTATAAACTTGTACCAGGTAGGCCATAGTGCACTATCTAGAGATTCTTATTCTTTGTCGCTTATCTGTAAATAAAGCTAGACTTAAAAGACAATTGTAAAATGAAACAGTAATTATATCAAAAGTATTATACAATTCATAGATAAAAAATTACATAAATATTTAATTTTACCTGTTACATCACAATGAATTAATAGTCAAATTTAATTTTGCTAATGAAAATATAGATCTAAGAATAAGCTAGATATCCTCTAGAAACCGTTTAAAGCAAATTTAAATGCCTAAAAATAAAAATTAGTTTTTAATTTAACGAGATAAGTTTTTGACCCTTATCTCTTATAAAACATTATTACAAAAATCTCTAATTGATTTGGTTCATTTGATGCACAAAAAAAGATTGCAATTTTTTTTTCTATCTTACATAAAGAATTTAAGCTAAACAAGCAAAAACCATTTATACATCTACAAAAAAGCATTAATATATGCTAAATAACGCTGAATGTTTATAAATCAAGCATCAGCCTCGTAAGTCTTATGTTTACAAAAGACTGGATTTGTGATTTCCAGAGTTTTGATGCTAAATGAAAAGATCTATTTCTATTATCAGACACTCATATTTTGATCTTTTTACATAGACAATTTTCATTAAAGCAAAAGTATCGTAAATAACTATTGTCTTATATGAAATTAAAAGGTTTTTATTGTCATTATTGTAAATAAAAATTATTTCTTAAAAACATTTCTTATTATTATTTAAATTCTTGTTTAATATCAAAATTTTTTTTTATAAAATAGATTTACAATATACAAATTTTTTAATATACAATTCAGCTCTTTCATTTGCTGATATATTTCAAACAAATTACAAACAAATCTATGTATTAATTCAGGTAATTTAGTAATTGCCATACAATTTTCATCATAAATGTAGAATTCATCATTGATTGTCATTTAGGTAATTTTTTTTAAATTCTATATAAAAGAAGCCTGTTTATATCATACTTTTGATAAATTAAAATTTTTAGAATTAATGAATAAGACATAATTTAAGTTTTAATAGGAATTAGTTAATTTAGAAAAAACAAAGACAATAGTCTTAGACTAATGGAAGAAACTGAATTAATAGTTGCACAGAGATTATATTGTACGGAGATGATTTTTAATTTTTTTTACCAATTAGTAGAAAAAATTTTACTAACTCGTCTTAAAATTTGTCTTATAATATTTAAACAGCTTATAAATTATGTTCAAAAATTTTAACTTTTTTTAAAATTGTTCTATAACTTTATAGTTAATGTCTTCTTTATGACCTCTGATTAGGTATTTAATATTTTGTCCAAGAAGACATTTTTTCAAAGAAAACGAAAAGAATAATTTTTAAGTAGCGTTAAACAGCTCTTTTACTATATGAAAGAATAATTTTTTCGATCAAAATAAATTCCATTATGCTAACATAGCTATTAATTTTTTTTGATACAAAATGCTATTTCTTTAATTTTATTGTTTTGTACTGTAATAATTTTTATTAATAAACTTTTAATAAATTTGGTTTAATTTTGTAAAATCTTAATAAATTTATTATTTAAATACGAATTTAATTTTGTTATGATTGATACGGTTCTTTTAACGTGTAAAATAATAAGAAAAAATAATTTAATTATTTAGACAATAAAATGAATAATAACTTGCTTTATCTACATAATAAAATATCAATAAAATATAAAATAAATTTATTAACCAAATCTAGGAATATAAAAGTCATTACCATATGCAAACTCATCTGTTCCTATATATACTATTTTAGGATTTTCGATCTCAATTTCAGGCTTCGAAGTTGTAATCAGTGGCACATGCCTCTTTCTCTTTTGAAAATCAAATACTTTTATAGTATTTAAACTTTCAAGTATATCAAACATATTATCATTTCTAAACAATTGTTTAATTTTCCATGGACATTCATGACTCATAGCAATATCAATAGCTTCAGTTAATTTAGTTTCGATTATTTGTAAATTTGCCATTAATAGATTCTGATCTTCAATTTGGCTTATTTTATATATTACCCACGAACTTTGTAAAGCAAGAGATGCAATAAAATAAAATTCTGGAGATGTTTTTATATTTAATGTTTTATCTAAATATATTCTTTTCAGATATAACATATACCGTTTTCTATAATAGGAGATTTTTCTTTTTTTAAGAAACAATAACTCTACCATTTTTCGTCTAATTTCGTTATTATTCATCAAAATCTGGTATACCCACCGTGCTACTCCTTTTAAAAGTTTAAAGTTGACATTTTTATAATTATATATAGGAACGTCACTGTAAAAATATTTTTGACATTCAATCGTCTCATTTTTTGATAATAAATTTGTTTTGTTCTCTTTTATATTTTTAATACGATGTGTAGACACTTTTATTAAGTTAAATAAAATAATAAAAATCATAAAGAAGGGTTTATTGTACCTTATATAGAAAAGAATACGTTTACATGACGCATGACATAAAGTTATTATAAAAACGACTTTATCTATAATTATAATTTACATGTAATTTTTACACAGGACTATTTTTAATTTACAATTTTTCATTAATATATGGTTTTATATCTTTATATTAAAAAAAACAATGTTTTTAAGAAAATAAACTTATGAAAAATTCCTATAAGAGCGTAATTTTGAGAAAAAAGTGTTGTTTATTAGCTGTACAATTAAGTTCTTTGTATAAAAAAAGAATTAACAAAATTTAAATTTTGTAGAAAATATGATGTACTGATTGCCAACCTGTAAAGTGGATTATTTTAAAATTTAATCCTACCCAATTTTAATTAATCTATATAGTATAAAATAAATTATTAAAAACGACTGACAACATAATACAATTAAATTAAATTTTTTACAAAATATTAAAAAAATTACTTATTTAAATACAGTGTTACATTTTTAGTTTTTTAACCACGAAAAACACGCGATATTTATTAAACTTACAACATGATTTATTATATACATTTTAGCTTATAATTTAAATAATTGCTTTAAAATTTAAATTTAATGTTTACTGATTTAACGTATAGTAGTATAACCGCTCCTTGATACAAATAACATATTTATACCTCAATTGCTAATATAATCTTGCTTCAGTTGATTTTTGTAAAATGTTTAGTATTATAAAGCCAAGACAACGGAGAGTTTTTTTACTGAGATAACTATACCTACTTATTAAACTCACGTTTTTACATCACCTGTTGTGTTTAACCCATATTGTAATATAAACAAAAATAGTATATTATTTTTTTAACAAAAGATTTGAAATAGTTTTTAAAAACTTTTGAAGAAAAACAATGTCGTGTATATAATGCTATTAGTATTTGCATCGGATTTTTTAACTTATTAATATGTACAGTTGTTATTTAAAAATTTAATTGCAATATTACTTTATAAACCACCTTAACATCTTTAAAACGTAAAATTAATAATAAATACAAAATTGTGCTTTTATGTCTTTTTAAGCACATTAATAAATAAGTTAAATAATCAAGTATATTATATAATCTTTATCAGTACCCAAATTCATAATGTTTTGCTTAAACCTGAAAAAAAAGTTACAAAAAAATTAAAAGATTTAATAAGACCAAATCCTAGATAGAAAGTAAAGAATAGATTTAGAGGTAGTTGATGAAAGTTTTTTTTTATTTTTTAAAAGTAAGTTTGAATAATTGAAGTTCAATTCAAAACATAAAAATTATGTAAAATACATTTAGATTAGTTTTAACACATAACAATTTTTTAAACCCGAGTTGACTAATTTTGATTTATACTTTTTAAGATATTTAAAAATATTAAATTGTTGTTAATTTGATTATATTTGCTGATAATAAATAGAGTGACCTTATTTTTACAACTTTTTTTGTTAAATTAAAAAAGTTTTTAATCAGTTAGAAATAAATAATTTTACGCAACGTTATTTATTGACGCAAAAAAGTATACTTCGACGTAAAAATTGTCTTAGATCTATTAATACGTTTTCTTACAAAATTTAAAATGTAATTTTGCCGTAATTTGTTATATAAACGCACTATTTTTTTGAATTATAACGCTTACTATAAACACATTTAAAATATCCAATGATTATACTTTTTTCATTTTACAAATATCTCTGCATGTTTTTATTTTTTCTTTAATGCAATTTATAATTAATGAAAAAAAAAATAATCAAAAAAAAATGAATTGATTTATATTTTGAAAATCTTTATTACTACATTTATTAAATAGTAACTTAAATCTCTAAAAATATATTAATCAATATAGTTTAAGTTGTGTAAAGAGTCAATAAATAATAAGTCTCAATTTCTTTCTATACCGTATACAAAGACAAAAAATTAATATAATAAAAAAAATTACTATCAATATTACTAAAACAGAAATAGTTTTGGAATTATATACATCATTATTAATATCAAATATGCCATTTTTCTGAGGTTTATCTTTTTGATGCAAAGAAGACGATTTTTCATCATGTGATATGTATTCTATTTTTACATTTTCGTTTCGATATAATTCACTACTCGATGAATTAATATTTATATCATCTTCGTTGCTGTCTTCGTTAAAGTGTTTTTTAAACAGACATTCACTAGATATGTAAGTATTAGCATGATTAATAGGAAGATAACTATATTCATTCTCTATAGTTATATCAATACAGATTTCTTTTTCGATTGTAAGAAAAATCATTCTTCGTATTTTTTCAATTAAAAAATCTTTACTCTTCCAAGCCAAAAATTTATTTTCATCGTAATCTGCTCTTTTTATTTTTTGAATTGACCATATTCCCTCCAATTTTGGAATTTTTACAACAAAAACCGCATATGGCTCCGACAACCAGAAATTAGAAATAGGCAATTTTTCTATATCAGTCAAAATCTCCTTCAGCTTTTCGTTTTTTGCATATAAATTATGCCAACAATTATTTTCTAACATATTTAACTGATGATGTTTATAATCATTAACATCTGGTGTTATTTCTTCTTCTTCATTTGTTATATTGAGTGTTTCCGTTAAATAATAAACAGGCTTTGCATGTTTTTCAATATCTAATTGCATTAAAACCATAACATTATACCAACCATCTTTACGTTTAAAAACGTATACTCCCTTAAAATTGTGTACAAACAGGAGATAGAAGAATATAGAAATTAACATTAGGGATATTAAATCGAAAAATTGTAATTTAATTAAAAAATCTCCCTCTTATTTTTTACTAAAAATATTTTATAAAGATTTTATTATAATTATTTAAATTGAATAAAAATGGAAAATTGTCTGCTGACAGTTATGCTTTATAAAAATAAGATTTTTCTTATTTTTAATATAAAATTAGATAACTATTTTCATAATTTAAATGGTTGCGAGTATCTATTTTAAAATCTAATTTTATCTGTCAAAAATTTCAATAAATATTATCATTTAATGAACGAATGTAATTTATGTTAACACTTTTGATAATTAGATTTAGTATATCCTATACAATATTGATAAATATCAATTACCAGTTATAGTAACAGTGATCGCTAAAATTTTTTGTCAAAATCTTACTTATATTGCTTACTATCTATGCTATAAAAATGTTTTAAATAAGTTATAGAATTTTCCTTGTACAAATTAACAAAGTTGTTGCAATTTATATGATAACAGACAAATCGAGATATAAATCGAAGACACTTAACAAACATAGTAATCTGTTCTACACAATACTTTTATTATCATATACAACCCATTTACCCTAATTATTTGAGTTTATTAAATTTTTTCATTAAAATTTGTAGACATAAACATTTGTATAATTTTACTAGCTTGCAGTGAGCCAAGCTTTCTTGTTTTATTATTATCTACATCCTCAATAATAATTTCACTTAATTCATCCGCATTATTTCTTTGTATAAACGAATTTAAATGTTGTAAAGATTGAAATCTATCAGAAATGTTTTTTGCTACACATTTACTTATACCAGGTATTCTATTAAGAATATATTCCATATATTCACGCTCTTTGCCATACCTAAAGGTTTTAACTTTAGGGAAGAAAGTATTACCTTTCAACAAAAATTTAAGAATGTTCTTTAGTTCTCTAAACAAGTCATTTTCGTTTTCTATAAATATAAAATTGATATTGTTATTAATTTGACTATTAAACATATATTTCTTTAGATTGTCATATTCATTATCTATTGGTACATTTGTACAATGTTCTATATTTTGTTTGTATATTTTATTATTACGAGATGTTATCTGTTTTTTATATTTCATTTTATTCAATACGAAATACAGTTTATATTTATAAAGATTAATAAAATTTATCTTTTCAAATTCACAACACCCTATTTCCATAACTATTTGTTTGTTATTTATATTGACTACTTTTATACAATCTTCGTTTATTATTTTATATGTAAAGTTAATCTGATTAATCTTTTCTACTAGGTTTAATAATTTATAAGTTATTTCTAAATAGTAATCAGTAAATAGAGGATCCAGGATAAAGGGATATATAAGGGACTTGTTGGCTTTATTTTCTCCCCAATTCAAATTTAAAAATGAGAGGCTTGTTGATTCATCAGACATAAAGGGTAAAGTGATAAAAATAATTTGCATAATAACGTAAGAAATTTAATAATAATAAAACCTACTAGTTGTCTTTCGTATAATCACAAATGTAATCTTTAATATAATCTAACTATTAAAATTTTCTAATTTATTTTCTTCTACATTAAGAACAATTAAAAAACTAAGTTATTAAAATACTCAAACTTAACGAAAATTTATAAATGTCTGTGTAACCTTAGTATGGTTAAATATAAATTAAACTTCTTTTTGTTTATCAAATTATTTACACTATACCAGTAAATATTTTAGATACAAAACAAAGAATGTTCAGATGGGTATTAGATCACATTATAAAACTTTATTTATTTCACAGTACATGTTTTTTTGTATCATCGTAATTGTGTGATAAATTTTTAACTTTTGGTTAAAATAAAGGAAAATTAGAGATTCATTTAATTTATCTTAATGTAATACACTACACCTATTATAAATAAACTCGATCAATGTAATATCATTCATCATAGGAATAAAATAATAAATATAACCTACTTTTACAAATTAGATCTTATAGTTTGATAATAATACTTGACTGTTATTAGACATTGTACCTTGGTCTTTGAACTTTTAATATTAAAATTAAATTCTATTCTTCTATTTGACAAATATACAAGTTAAAAATAAATTTTATTATTAGTTTTTGTGCAAATTTTGTACCCTTATGTTTACAAAAACAGGGACAACAATTGTTGGTGTTAAATATCAAAGGAGAGTAGTAATATGTGCAGACACTAGAAGTACATCTGGTCCAATTGTTGCTGACAAAAATTGCAGTAAAATACATTATATCTCAGAAAATATACAGGCCTGTGGAGCAGGAACATCAGGAGACATAACAAGAGTTACTCGTAAAGCCAGTAAAGAACTTAGTATTTTTAGTAAAAAATACAATCGTCTTCCTAGGGTAGTTCACTGTGTTCGAACATGTCAACTACACCTTCATCCTTACCAAGGTCATATTTCAGCAGCACTAGTTGTTGGTGGAGTAGATGACACTGGTTCTCATTTATATGATGTTTATCCTCACGGTTCTTCAAATTCTGTATCTTATACCGCTTTAGGATCTGGTAGTTTAGCCGCAATTTCCATTTTAGAGGCAGGTTATAAAAATATGAACCGAGAAGAAGCTATTGAACTTGCCTGTGCTGCTATAGAGGCAGGTATAATGAACGATTTGTATAGTGGAAGTAATATCGACGTTTGTGTAATCAGTAAAGAAGGAAGAGAAATGTTTAGGAATTATAAAAAGATTGGCGTAAGAAATGAAGTTCCAAAATTTAATTATCCACATACATCAGTTAAAATACTAAAAGAAGATATTTTTAAATATATTGTCGAAAAATAAAACGGTATTAGTTAAATTTACAAGTTATAAAATTTCTATTTTTTTATACCCATGACTTTAAAAAAAATTAAGAAACAAGTCGAATTTTATTTTAGTGATGCCAATTTCCGTGTGGATGCATTTATGAAACAACAATCATTAATTAATAATGGATACATTCCTATAGATACAATTCTTACATTTAAAAAGTTGAAAGAATTACAAGCTACTAAAACACTTGTAATAAAAGCTTTAGTTGACAGTCAAATTGTGGAGTGTAAAGACGACTGTTTAAAAAAAATAGAAACTGAAGATTTTAGAAATTACGTGTGTGATAGTGACATAGACAGTAAATGTTTATACATATCGGGATTTGATAAGGAAAACAATTTAGAAGATATAGAGAACATTTTAGCTTGTCTGGAACCAGTTCTGATTAGAATGAGACGTGAAAAAAATAAAAAATTTAATGGTTCAGTTTTTGTTGAATTGAAAAATACTGAGGCTGTTGATAAAGCTTTGGATTTGCAAATTTGTAGTCAAAATGAAGTTGACACCGAAAATACAGCTAAAAGATTAAAAGGTGATGATTATTATTTAAAAATAATGAAAAAAAAAGATTTTTTATTACAAAAAGAAAAATTTAGTGAAGAAAAAAAAGTGCTTGAAGCTAAAGATGCTTTGAAAAGTGATTTTACAAATAAATTGTTTAGATACAATGTTAATAAAGAGGTTGATATTGCAAAAATTAAAAGTGTTGTAAAAGATAGTGCCTTCGTTGATAATAAAGAAAATGTAGTTCGACTTAAATTTGCTAAAGATTTTGACACTAAAGAATATATTAATGAAGATATTAAAATTCAACTTAAAAAATTGTCGAAAGAGGAGGTTTATGATTATTGTGATAAAATTCCAGTAAGACCTAAAAAAGCAGTAAAAAGAAAATTTAATAAAAACTAATATTATATTTTAATCAAAAACTATATCGTTTTTGTATGTCACATAGCTAAATTATCTTAAAATTTTTTAAAAAAAACTTTTTATTGATGATAAAATAAAAAAACTTTAATATATATTTTTATTGTCCATTAACATTATTAAAAAACATTTCAACCATTTTTGACACTAGTTCATTTTCTAAAACTGCTTCATGTACTTCTAAAATATAAGGAGGAATTTGTTTGTCTACAAGAAACTTAACACACGTATTTGTAAAATGATTACAATTATTTCTCAACAAATTATAAGAATTTTTACCAAACTTTTCATTTAATGTCATCAAAAAAAGTTCAAATTCGTCTTCTGTAATACTAGTTTCTCCCATGTGATGTGTATCATGTAAAATGTGACGTACAGAGCTACCAGGAAGAGTAGTTATAATTTCATTAGCAAAAAATATTTCCTTCCCAAAAATTTCTAATGATGTATGCCAAATCCCTTTAAAGCTTTTATTTAGTGCTTTATTGATAATTTCCAAAGCTCCTGGTGTATCTATTCTGTAAACTCTTAGAATTACTTGCATTGGGGTATAAAACAAACAAATTTATTTATGCAAAAAAGCTTAAAAGGAATTTATTGCATAAATATCACTATAATGATTAAGATTTAACTTTTCTTGTATTTTTAGTTCCACAATTGTAACAGTTGTATTCAGATAAGTTATCATCTGGATGAATCATTCCATTGTGATAGTGACAATGTGAACATATAAGAGCATACATCTTAGTAGGATCATCTCCCAAAATAATATCTGTCATCTTATCTAACACATTGGGTTTCTTCTGTGTAATTCTGCTAAAAGACGTGTTTCTTAATGTGCTGTCTTCATATTTATTAACCAATTCTATGGTATCTTTGTATTCTTCTTCGCTTTTCAAAAGTTTAATGTATTCTTTTTGTTGTTCGCGGAGATCTTCCAAAGTAAACAAAATATTTTCCAAATGCCAATTATAAACCAAAGAAAATAAGAATCTCAAAATTCCACAGACCAAAAATGAGAAAAATATTAACAAAATACAACTATGATCATACAAAAAACCATATATCAAAGAAACCACAATCATTATACAAAGTAGATAAATAATACGCATATTTATACTAGATTGTGATTTAACTACATTTTTTTTCTTATTTTCTATTTGTATTATTTTTTTGTCAATATTTTTGATAATTTCTTTTGTAGATTTTTTCTTTGATACAACATTACCCATTAAGGGATAAAAAAATGCAATACTAACTATAAGATCAGAGTAAATGTTATAAAAACTTAAGAGGAACATGTTAGACTATGCAAATTGCTTAACAAATTTTATTTAAACACGTTACGACTCTTTAATAATCATATTTTGTTTTAACTTTTTTAGATTAGATAGACTTTTTTTAACATATGTTAAAATCAAAACGAATAGACTTGTTTTTTTGATAAATTGAAATGATAATTTTTTAGTAAATTACGAACTACGTGTTAAGATAAAATATTTTAATATTTTTTTAGTTAATTATTACTTTTGATGGACTAATATATTGAATGTTTAATAAACAAATTAGACACCCCTACTTAAGATGACTTTTGATTGTTCAATTTGCAAATCTATCTGCAATATACCACATTGGCTTCCTTGTAGACACACATTTTGCTTTTTATGTATTAGAAGACATTTAGAAAAACGTAATTTTTGTCCAGCATGTTTTAAGTCTCCATATTCACCGTCAGATTTACGAACTAATATAAAACAATATAACAAAATTGATAAATTACCAATAATAGTAAATTTTAAAGAAGATCAGATTTTGAAAGAACTTAGAAAGAGAAAAGTAATTATTACTGGTGATAAATTTGCTTTGATACAAAGATATAGAGAGTTATTTATAAATGTTGATAAAGAACGATTTAGAGAAACACCAAGAAATATGGATACAATTGTAAGACATCTTAACAAAGACATTATAGATAACCGCAAAATTTACAATGAAAACGAAAAAGATCATAAAAACACATTTAAAAAATTAAACGAACTTAAAATAGAATTAAATAAGAATAAATCTGATAAATATTGTAATACGTAAACATTTTATAATTTAAATGTTGTGCGATTATATTTCTGTAGTAGACTATTGTACATCTTTTGTATGCCATTTTTTTCTTTTTTTATTTCTTTAATTTCGGCATTCTTTTTTTCTAAATAAACTTTTGTGGCATTTAAATCGTTTTTGGCAGCCTTAAACTCCTCGGTAAAATCTTTAATAATTTTCATAAGTTTTTCGTTTTTATTAAATTTGCTTAAATCGTGGGCTTCTCTTCTAAGCACTTCAATTTTCTCTTTCATCTTTTGATAAATCGTCTTAAACGCACTAACAATAGAATTAAAATTCTTTTCTTTTATATTAATTTTATTAAGAAAATCAACTGCTTCGTTTTTCAATTGTAATTTTTTAACATTTTTAGTTATGTAATCTACGTAGTCTTTACATTTATTAATTTCTTTAATAGTGTACTCATAAATATACCCATCATTATGGCTTAATTTATATTTCATAGCTCGTTTTTCGTTTTCTATAATCTCAATTTTTTTATTTGCGATAGATAAATCATTTTTTAAATTTTCATTTTCTAATGCCAGATTTTGTTTATCTCTAGTTTCCTTATTGTAACTCTTTTGTAATTCTTTAAAATACATTTCGACTTCTTTTAATTCTTCAATATTTTTTGCTGAATTTTTAATTTTTCTTTCATATTCATTACATTCTCCTTCAAGAGAACTTATTTTTTGTTTAAATTCATTGTTTATATTGTGAAGATTATTTCTCTCGTCATAAATATTTTTATACTGAATTTGCAGCCTTTCATTTTCTTTAAGAAGTTTTTCTCCCTCTGAAAAATAATTTGCCTTTTCATTTTTAATATTGTAATTCTCGTTTTGTAAATTTGCTAAAGTGTTATTCAATGAATTTATATTATTTTGTAAAATATTATTTTCATTTTGTAGCATTGTAATGTTTTGTCCACATAATTTATGTTCTTGGTAGATATTTTCATACTTGTTCTTCATATTTTCAATATGTGTAATAAGTCTGTTATTCTCGTCTTCCAGATTTAAAATTTTTGTTTCCAGATCATTAAGCCTGTCAGTATAGTCTTTAATTATATTATCCTTTTCTAGGTTATTATTTCTTATTATTTCTTTCATATGATCAATTTGTTTTTGGTAATTTTTATTTTCACCTTCTAATATGTCAATAGATGTCTTAGAATCATAAAGTAACTTTTGGATGTTTTCGTCTACGCATGCTACAGGATTTGATTTTAAATATGCCAATTGATGTTTTATTTCCCAATTTTCATTTTGTAAACTTTCTATTTCCTTTTCATATTCTTGTGCTGTTTTTAGTTGTGTCATTTTATTAAATTGGAGTGAAAAAGAGTTTTCCATAATTTAGGGGTAAAACCTGAAGTTCAATTTTACTGTGTAGAAAACACATCTTTATTTTCTTCAATATTAGTCTTTAAGTTTAACATTGAGATGATTCTATTGCTTTCATCTTCGTTCGGTTCTTCAGTAGAAAACCATTTCACTTTCTCTCTTATTTTATTCATGCCTGTTCTTTTTTTCATTGATTATGCAGAAGAAAAATTTAAATATTTATATTTTTAAAATATTAAAGGGATCCAATGCATTCACCATTAAATTTTTGTAGAGCCGATATAACGCAAATAATTGTTATGTTTTAAAATCGAGCTAAATTATTTATCCTTTAGATTTTCGTTTTAAACAACCTAAATTGTTTACTAATTAAAGATAACGCCGAAGTATGTTGTATATAACACAAAACTGTTATCTTATAGGCTAAACTCTTTAACTGTTTGACATCTAACCATATTTCTTCTACATAATTTTTTTTGCTTTTTTATGCAAGTAAATAATTTTTGGTTTTTGTCCTTAATTTGTTGTTTATATTTTTTTTTAACATAAATAGAAAATTTAAAGACCCTTATAATGAATTTTTTTACAAGAGTAAAAGATCTCTTTGATTATGTATTTGGAAATAGGTTTACAAAGAAAGAAGTTATTTCACATAGAAAGCTTACGGACAAGTTTCTTAGACAACGTAAGCTTGAAGTAGATGATATAAAGGAAATGAAGACTTTACTTTTAGACATAAGTGAAAAGGATGCATCGACAATGATCAAAAAACAATTTAATCGGTTAATAAGATATAAAACGAAAGCGCCTGATATAATTACAGATAAAAAAGAATACAAAAGATTTATAAGAAATGAATTTAAAAGGGTATATGATGTAACGAATAAAAATGTTAAAAGGATTAAAAAGATTATTAAAAAGAAAGAATCATTTGTTCCTTTATATAAAAATGATGTTCAATGTGTTGTTCTTCCATCTTGGTGGGATGTAAATAATCCAATACATTTAAAATTGGCTAAAGAATTGCCTCTTAGTGAAATCTTAAAGAAAGAAAACTATATTGTAGAATTAGGAGATGTACCAAAAGAAAAAGAAACAGAATGGTTTAGTCAGCGAAACATAAATAGATTGAAGAAATATAACGAAAAACATCCTAAAATTGTTGTTTGTTGTAAAGACAATTCTGTTGAAAATAATTTAAATGTAAATAGGATTCTATGTGATAAATGCATTGAGAAAGAAATTAATCAAAAAACAGAAGAAATTGAAAGTAAAATGAATACAGAGTACAAAAGAAATTTAGAAGAAAAATACAAGAAAATGTTAAATCTTACAGAGAAACAGAATAATAAGGTTGCTGAGTCAGTAAACCTCGTATCAGAAAAAGATAAAAAAATAAATCAGCAAAAAGAAGCAAAGACTACTGTAAAAAAGGATCTATTTGATATACAAGAAATTTCTAAATTACGAAGGCCTAGATTGAAGAAACAAGGTTTTGAGTTTCCACATGTGATACATGTGTTCAAACCAGATCTAGTTTATCATCCAAGGGTGTTTTATCCTCTAAATCTTGCGAGAGTTACATTTTATAAAAGACATCCAAGATACAAAAATAATGACGAATCTGTTTTAGACATTCCAGAAGAAGAAGAGGAAGCAGAAGCTGCATATACAAAATTAATGTATAAGCGATACGAAAACGAAGTAAATATGATAAAAAATATAGTAGATTTTCCGGATTATTTTAAAGATGTAATTCCGTCCTATACATGTACCATTGTTCTAAATGTTCCTACCCACGACAATGCAAAAATTTATGCAAAAAGTTTAGAATTTCAGAATAAAAAAGACACTTTTTTAAGAAAAAATAATTTATTAGAAACTAGAGGAAATATTGAAATAAAAAGAGATACATCTTTAGACGAACAAGTATTAAATAACATTAAATTACTAGTTGACATATTTAACGAGGAAAAAAGAAAATACGAAAAAAATTATGAAATTGATGAAAAAGATTTCCATGAATATTATTACACGAACGAAGAAGAACCAGAACTTCAAGAAGATGGAAGCATTTTTAAATCTTCAACTTTAGAAGATAAATTTGACCGTCCTGTTTTATCTAAACCAGAACCTATGGAAGTTTTATCAGAAGTTAATCAAGTATTTGAGGATAAAAAACAAGAAGAATTTGATACTAAAAACTTATCATTTGAAAAAAAGGATGAGAAAATTTTAGACGAAAAAAATAATATCGAAATTATTAAAAACGAAGAAAAACTTCTACCTCAGAATGTCAAATTTAAACAGGTAGATTTAAATCCTATAAGCAACCCATTTGGTGATATGATTAGTACAAAAGAAAGAGATCTATTCGAAATCAACAAAGATGTAGTAGTAGACACAAAAATGGAATCAAACCAATTTAAAATGAAAAGAGAAGCATTTTTTAATCCACCTGTAATATCAAAGGAAATATTTTCCAAAATCAATGAAAATGAAATGATTAAAAATACAGAAAAGGAAACAATAAACGAGTTTAAGAAAGAAACTAAACAAAATACACCAGAAATGTTTAATTTTCAATATGGAGATAATTCACAGAAAAGAGTACTAGCTACAGGGTTGGGTGTTCCTGTTTTTGAGGAATTAAAACCTCCAGAAACAAAGACATTTACTCGTCCTCCTGGTAAACGTGCTACACTTCCTCCTAAATATCAAAAGAATACTAATATTACGGACAATTTCATTAACAAACAACCACAGAATGACGTAACACAAAACAATCATGAAATTGGTAGCTTGTTTAATGTTCAAAAACCTAATGAAGCTTTACAATTCGATACCTTTCCTCTACAGAAAAATTTTAAAAATAATTTTGTTCCTGAAAAAGTAACAGAAGAAAATAACTTTAAGAGTAATTTATTTGAATCAAAAAAGACTGTACTGCCTCAGAATATGTTTACTACTCAAAATATCGATACATCAAATCAGAGACAAGTTTTCCCTTCTGGTCCTTTTTTTAATGTTATTAATCAACAAAACAAGACTAATTATTCACAAGACAATAATAATAATGCTGATATGAAAAATGTTAATATATTCCAAAATGAGAGTGTTCCATTGAATATTGGATTTCAGAATCCTCAATCATTTAATCCAATGCAGAATCCAAATATAAATATAGCTCCTGTATTTAATCCTAATACTAATTACACCAATACGCTACCACAAGACAATAAAAACCCCATAACAAAGCCACCATATAAAAGTATATTTTCATCAGATAAGAAAGGTGGTATGTTTGATTCGATTTTAAATAATTCTAACAATGAGTCAGAGGAACAAGAATCAAATGTGAAATATAGAAAACCTGGAGATGAAGACAACAACAATTCTTTTAATTTCTTTCTTCCTTAAAATGACTTGAAATTATAAAATATCCATAAAATCTTCTTTATAAACTTTAACTAGCTGTTCCTTACTAAATAGATGAATATTAAATCTATTAATTAAATTTAGTCCACCATTTAAACACACGGCTTCCTTAAGAAATTTAACATATGAAGTATTTAACTGTATCATCTTTGTGAATGTATTAGCATCTAATAGTAAATTAGTAACAAAAGGTCTCTCTTTTACAACCCTATAAATAAAAAGAATCATTTTCTCTTTATATTTTTTTATAAACTCTTTGATTAACGGAAGTGCTTCTCCGTTGTTATATTTTATTATCCAATCTAAGGGTATTTGATCCAATAATAAAAATTTCTTATCTACAAAATGATCGTTAATAAAGACAAGATGAAAAAAAGAATTAAAAACATCTATTTTACATGCAAATAATTCAAAATAATCTAAAAACTTTTTATATTTGTCTTTACTAAAATCTTCTATATATTTCAATATTATTTTTGTATTAAATTGATAAAAATCGTTGTAAAAATATTCTTTAAAGAACTTTAGTCTGTTGTATTCAAAAGGTTCTAATTTAAAATTAAGATCAGAGTTAGAATGTTCTAAAGCCCATTTTATATCAATTGTATGGTCAGGAGATCTTTTAAATATTGATGGTTTGTTTTCGTTAATTTTGTATTGAATTTTTAGTAGCTCAATTTCACTTTTCTTAGAGTTTAAAAAGTTGTTTTTACTTGTTTCGGATTTTTCAACTCTTAAAGCATAATTTGATTTTTCAAGTGATAGCATGTTTTGTCTTAACAGGCTTATCTCTCCTTTTAGTTTTGTATTTTCACTTTTTATGTTTTTTATCTCTTGTGATATTATATCTTCCTGAAATAGTTGTTTACCATTTGAAGCTGTGTTGGAATATGTTTCTTTTGTCATTTTATGGGATTAATTTTTTATTTATTGCATAAATAAAAAATAGAATTAATATTCTTTTCTATAGTTTTCTATGTATGAAAATATATACAGATCATATTTATGATATCATATAATAGTTATTATTTTAAAGTGCTTTTTTTTATTATTTTATAAAGTAGTCAGTGTCTTAATTCTATTTAAATAAGTCGTTTTGTCATAAAATTTTAAATTTTTAAATGTAACGAGTTTCTGAGCTGCGGTCAGTTTTAATAATTATCATTTATATTTCAATATTAAAGATTAGTATGATTATAACATTAACATTAATTAAAAAAAATTTCTGAAATCTAATAAAAAACTTTTATGCTATTTGGTTTTTAAATAAATTGCCGTTGTGTAAAACTATAGATAATCAAATTTTGCTATTTTTTATTCTGAAAATGCATAAGAAATGACCCGCAAAAAGTTCAGGTTTTCTATAATATAAAATATTTTTGATTAAGTGGTATATATTGATTTATTAATATTGAAAATGCTCATTAGAAAGTATGCTTTGTTAAAAATATTAATAATTTAATTGTAAGATTATTCAAAGTATAGTTAAAAACTAAACCTTAAAAATTTTTGAATAAATTGTAAAATTTAAACCTAATATATACAAAACATACAGTTTAAACATTTAACGTTGTAAAAGACATTTGATAAAAACGCTTATAATTAAATCTTAATTTTTGTAATTTATTCCAGCATAAAAAGATCCTATCAATCGTAAAAAAATAAATATAACAACTTTTTTAATAAAAATTCAAACAATTTACTTACAAAATTATCTCTTAAGAAATAATTTAAGTGTATTTTATCACATGATTTTGTTAAACCAGCAAACAGTTTTGTAATGTTAAAAACTCAAAGGTAAAGAAATACTCTGAAGGCACTCCACATATTAAAAGTGTTGTTATTTAAAAATTATGCGTTTTGTTAAAATCGAATTTATATTTACGTCTTGTTTATGTAACAATAGCATTATATTGAGTTATACTAGTAGCAAGTTCCGTATCGATTTTGAGATGTAAAAACTAATAAGACAGTAAAAATTATTCATAAATATTTCTCTTAATTAAGAAATAGTAGTAAAGTCATAAAAGATTATAGAAATTATTTTTTTGCTTAAATTCGAATAATTAATATCTTTTACCTTATAAACCTTTATAATCAGGTTCTATAATATAGACCCTTTAGACATATTAAAGTCGTTATGTAAATTATTTTTTACAACTTAACACATAACCTAATGTTTATACAACCCATAAAATGACATTAGTCACTTTTGATCCAGTAGAACAAAATTCAATTCTTATTGCTCATATTAATATCGATTTTAATTCTATACCAGACTGTTTGTACATTTATATAGAATCTTATATTATCACACCAGTTGATAAAACTAAAATATTATCATCATTTCCTTTATTTTATGAACCACATGTTTATGACTTCTACTACAAGTGTCTTATACCATACAATTGTCTTCCTTCATTCGATAGTGATTTCTATAAAGTAGAATATAGACTAGTTATAATTAGTGTGACAGGTACATCAAAAACAACGGAATATTATAATTTTAATGTGAGAAATAATTATCTGTATACCAAATATAAGTATGATATCTTTTTAGGTTCTGATATGGTAAGAATTGATACAATAAAAAATGAATATACCACAGGATTCTCAGAAATAGTCAAGTTTTTAAGAACTAACAACATAATATTTAATAACTTAGAAGAATATAAAAACACATTTAAAACTATTTTGAACACTAATAAAAGTAAAGGTGATATTTATTATTCTTTAAAAAGATCAAAAAAACCAAAAAATAACATTATTAATGCAGAAATTAAAATTGAAAATTCGACGGTTTTGTTTGTTAAATACAACAAATTAATAAAAAAAGTATTTAAACTGGAAATAAATTTTATAAAAAAATTTACAACATTGGAAATATTTTTAGTAAGATGTATTAGTGGTGAATTGACTGAGCAACTATTATCTAGTATAGATATTATATATACAAACTATCGTATTATTAGATTAAAGAAACAATGGAATGATTTTCCAATAGAAACTTTATATTTCAGTAAGAAAATGTTTTTTAAAATTTGTGTCGATGATTTTAAATTTGAGATATTTCCTACATTTACTTAAAACAGATAATATGAATTTAGTTAGTATAAAATTTAACCCATGCTTACACATCCTTGTGTTTTAGAATTACTAAGATTATGGAAATTATCAGATGATCAAAATATGCAAAAAGATTTATTAGTTTTATTATTGCATAAAAATAATAGAATGAAAATAGAAGAATTATACATTATATTATATAAATACAAAAAAAGTAATAAAAAAAAGGAAGATAATATTAATTATATAAAAATGTTATTAGAGGAGCATTTTAAATTTGAGAATGGATGTTACATATTGAAAAATAGAGATAATTTAACAAGTGAGACCATTAAACTGATTAATAAGGAAAAATCAACACATCCAAAAATAGATTATATAAAATTATGCTACGAGAACTTCGTTGTAAACAATAATGAAATTGCAGTGAAATTAATTTACAAGCTTATGAAACATTTGAAAGATACAGAAATTAATACGAGTAAATTATTGGAAACTATAACAAAAGTTTGTACTAAACAGAAAAAGACAAGTCAAAAAAGAGAAAGTATTGCAGATTCATCGATTTTAACTTATGTAACAAAAAGAGAGAAGTTGTCAGTTCAGAGTTTCCGATTTATTCCCCTACAATTTGATAGTTCAGTCTACGTTTATATTTTAAATAATCCCAATTTTACATCTTTAAGAAGACGTGCTGATTTGATTACTCCCACTAAAAAGATTTTTATAAAATTAGCGTCAGATTTTAGGCCCTGTATGTATAAAATACCTGAAATACAAATCAAATTAAGAAATAGTCTTGAATGTCTAGAGGGTATAGATTATGAGGAAGATAGTTCATGGGAAGATGGTGATGAAGGTGAAGACATTGTATCAGAGGAAAATGAAACAGATGATGAAATCAGTAGTGAGAATGAATGGGTAGAAGAAGATTTTAATGAAGATTTACGAAACTCCCATAAAAAACCACAACTTATATTTCCTATGATAAAATGTCTTAAAAATCCAAATTATGACCCTTTGTGGTTAAATCTACCTTTACGCAAACAAGACACCATTCAAGATGATAACATTAGAGAAATTATAAGTCTTAAAAAGAAAGATTTGAAAGAATTAAGTAATATTTATATGATAAAAGAAGAAGTTCTAAAAAGATTATTAGAGACAAAACCATCTCCAAAATAAGTTATTTTTTTTATATGAAGCGTGTTTGTCACAATTATTATGCCTTCTTTAAAGAAGTATACAGTCTATGTAGTAGTTTTTTATAGATCCCTGACACATAAAGAAGTGTAAAATTACATTTTGTGTTATTTATTTTTCCAGTAGAAATGAGACTAAATATCACATATTTACTTATATCCCTGTCTACTCTAATAATAAAAATATTATTATCAATTAGATATTCTAGCATTGCCATATTATAAAGTCTGTATAAAATATTCTCTCCATAATTTTCATATACTTTATCTCTTATTATTGATAAGATACAATGTTCTAGACTCTGTTTAGTATTATCTTGTAAAGTAAATTTAAAAGAAATGTATCTGTATTTTCTAACTGTCATTTATGGGTAAACTCTTACAGACCTTTTTATTATTAAAATGGTAAAATGGCAAATATAAATTATGTAATCAATATTATTATACAGTAGATTACAAGGTTTGTACAAATTGCAATATTATAATTATTTGGTAGACCCGATAGAAATCTAATATTTAAAATTGATCTTAAACAATATAAGTACTAAATAATTAAAAAAATGATATAATCATACAGATAATAATTTAGTTTGTTTAGAAAGACAAGGCATTTGTCTTGTACCTTTTTAAATTAAGTAAAATGTTAAAAATAATTTTTTTATGATTTTATAAATTTTAAAGTTTAATGTACAAGACTTCATTTGCATTTAAAATATTTTAAGTACTACAATTAATCTATATTTTTAATCAATTCATTATTATTAGTAAATGTAGTAAGAAATGAATATTTTTTTACTCAAGTGAAGTTTGTTTTGTATAAAGAATTTTACATAGATTTATTACTATTTAAAAATATATCAAAAAAGACTTAAATATAATGATATTAATCGACAGTGTAGATATAGTCACATGGTTCACATAAGACAGTGTATTACATTAAATATTATATATTGATTATAATAATCTTTATACCATCTTCGTTTACGAACATCGACAATAAAAAAGATAGTAGAACTGAGTAATTTTTATGCAAAAGACAAAAAATAATTTTTTTTTTAAAAAATTGCATGAACATACTAGAAAAAAAGATAATAAAACAGGGAAATTAATATGTAATATAAATATTAGAAAATACTTTTACACAACAGAAAACAACAAATTACTTTTGTAACTTCCTATTGGATACACTTAACTCCTTTTTTGTATTTAAAAAAGAACTAAGATCTAATATGATGTGTCCAATTGAAAAAATTATAAACTTTTTTAATAAATGTAAATATTCAACAGAAAAATCAAGATATAAAGACTACACACAATTTGAATATAAAAACGAGATTTTACAAGTATATAAAAAAGATTATTTTGATAGAATAAGATCTCTTTATAATATAGAACATATTAATTTAGGCAATAAATATTATTACAATCCGTTAATAAAAGGTAACTCATCTTCACTAATATTCTTTAGTTCTGATTTTTGTTATACAATAAAAATAATACAAAACTACGAATTTAATACTTTAATTAGAATAATTGATAGATATACAGAATACATAGAAAATAATAGAAATACGCATATAGTAAAAATTTTAGGATGCTATTCTTTTATATCGGAAAATAAAGAATACAAGTTTGTTATAATGACAAATATATTTAAGAATATGAATATTAGAGATATATATGATTTAAAAGGTTATAATTTGAAAAGAAATAATAATTTATATATTAAAAGAGATATAGATTGGCTTAGAGATAATATTAAATTACACGTCATAAACAAACAAAATGTAATACAACAAATTGATAAAGATGTCAAATTTTTAAGAGATTTAAATATTATGGACTATTCTTTAGTAGTAAGTATTAATACAGGATCATGTAACAGATATTTTGGAAATGTAAAAAAAATCAATACTAAACAAAAGGATCTAATAGTTCTGAATTCTCCTCAGTACTCTTTTGGTATAATTGATATTTTGACTACTTACAGTAAATGTAAAAAAATTGAAAATTTGTTTAATGTAGTCTGTTTATGTACTCTGAATAAATCGTGTAAAGATCCTACAGAATATGCAGATAGATTTGTTAAAAATATAGAAAATAATATTTTATTTAAAAAATAACATACAATTATATAATTTATAATGCACTTAAAGAAATAAGAAACTTAGTAATTACAAAACAAATAATATCTATCTTAAAAATTTTTAAATTGCTTTAAATTAGTTTATTTAAGTGGTACCGTCTAACATGAAGTCTGCATAAACAGTCATTTTTATTTAATTCTTGAAAAATTTTAAACTTTTTGATATTTCGACTAATATTTATTACATTTAATCTAGAAGATAAAAATTTTTAACTAATTTTTTTTTCATTGTCTATTTTAATTTTTTTCTAGTTTTACCTACTTTATGGTATATTATAAACAGTTAATTTAATATAACTCACTGCAACCAATTTATAAGCTAAACATGTCGTTAAATAATTTTTGGAAATCGATAGGGCAACTTCTCAGACTTTTTTATAAACATTACCTAATTAGAATTTATAAATGGTTAAAAGTGTAGATCATAACTAAACAACAAAACTTTGTATTAAAAAAAATATAATAATGAGATTTTTACTAACTGATGGAAGTGTTTATTATACCTAGTAAAATCTTAGTGCAAAAAAATTAAAAAGTAGGTTTTATTTAGCTATCTAAAGATTACAATAGAAGGTTTAAATATTGTACTTAAAATTGGTTTTTAATTTGTAGATATCCGCCGTAATGATATTAATCTTCCTATGATGTTACTACTTTTATAAAAGTTATATATATTGCAAAACAAATTGCATTACAAATTTTTATTAGTATATTTTCAACAATTATAGCTTTTTAAAATAGTGCTATTATTTATTTCAGTTATTGTTATTGTTATTATAACACTAACAAGTCTTAATTAAAATTTCAAATTTTAAAATGACAAAAAATATTTTGGCGTAATTATTTTTTTAATTTATAAAATGTTGAATATACTATCAAAGGAAAAAGAATAGTCGCATCGCCTACAACCTTAACACAACTCTTATTTGGTTTTATTTTACCCCAACTAATCGATTCTTCGATATTTGCACCAGAATCACTTCCATCATATTCGTTCGCCGTATTAATTAAAACACAAAAATCTAATCCATTTCTAAAAAGATTAGCATTTAAAATGTGATGTTTAATCAACCCACTGCCTAATATTATTGCACCAGTTGTCTGAGAATCTAATCCACTAAAGTTTATTGATTTAATATCTTCAACTATATCTATTTTTAAACGAGTCCTATTTTTATAAAAAGTTATCATGTCTCCAATAGAACCGTCGGTTAAAGCTGGAGAATAAATTGGAATTTTATTTATAGCAGCCCAATACAAAATAGAAGACTTGTCATTTATACGCAACCCAAGATATTCAATAAATTTAGACGGTGTTATAATTAAAGGATTATCTGCTGTATATCCTATTAATAAATTGTCAAGTGACTCGTTAAACCATTTTTCGAAAAGCTCATAATTTTCGTTTGGTATAACTAGATTTCCAATTCTATTAAGTCCATTGTTTCTTAAAAATGCTCCTTTTAAACTAAAATCAGCACAAAAAGTCGGTTTTAAACATTTTATTATGTCTTCTTCTATACCGCCAGCAGTTATGACGCATAAATCAATATATTTATGCTGTACTAGATATCTAATAATATCCCGCAACCCACTACTTATTAAATTAGAAGTACATCCAAAATATATTTTAGCTTTAGCTTCTATCATTTTTTTTATTTCTTCTATACTTTTATAAAGATTTGTAGATTGGAAACCAGTAGTCTCAAACGATTCAATAATGTCATCCAAAGTGATGTTTTTATTATTAAAATCAATTCCTTTTACAGGAATAGATAATTCTACTATATTTTCCGTGATATTTTTTGCAGATAAATCGTGTACATTTTTCGGTTCTTTCATCAAAGGGACTGAAAATATTTTTTTAACCCCTAAAATGTTAGACGCTTGTTTTTTTAACTGTGCGGATTCCCCGTATAAAAAATATAACTGCAAATTTTGTACTATAAGTAATCATTTGTACATGTATATAGAACATTTATACATCAATAATATTATTAATGAAGAAATTAAACTAGAAATAACGAATACTAACTGTAAAATTAGACATATAGCTCTTTTATACTGTATTAAATTTTTTGGTATATCATCAATTCCCGCGTTTTTATACGACGACCCTTTTTACAAAATCAGAAAATTGTGTATAGACGTACTTAATATTGACGAATTGATTCAATACCTTGATGATGTAAATGACGAAATAATTATTAAGACTTTAGATGTTTTTTTTGATCGATATTGTGAATTTAAAGAATATTATGGGGTTGTAAGCAAGTCACCAATATTGAAAATTAACGAACACTTGGAAAGTCTTTGTAAAAAAATGACTAGATTTATGACATCACAAAATTACCAAATTAGAATCATTACATCCAAAGTTATATCTATTTTTTATAAGTTAGATCTAGTTATGTTTTATAATCTGATGTTTAAGAATATTGAGACTGATTATTCAGGTATTATAGTCTATGGATTAGAAGATGAGTGCAGTCTTGTTAGAAAGAACACTATTATATCATTGTATATATTTTATAAGACTGTAATTTACAAACTTCATGACAAAGTTAAGAAAATAAACAAGAAACACAGAGAGATCGTAGATGTATGTTTAGAATATTTTATCAATACTATAAACGATGAAAATGAAGAAGTAAGAAATACAGCTATTAATTTTTTTTACAAAATGTCTTTATTTAGTAAATTTAGATTGAGTGATGATCACATCATACAGATTTCTTATAATTTGTTTAATAATGCTACTGTTACAAACGTAGACACGATTATTCTAGGAATCTTTTCAAGTATAAAATTTACAACTATAAAGGTACTAAAAGAAGTCATTTACAAATTACTTAATAAATTAGATGTTAAACAGTCAGTAAATATCTTATATGAGATATTTAATAATAATATTAAACTCATTCATAGACATTTTTATGTTTACTCTGTTTATGCAGAAAAAGAACACGAATTGATCAGCAAAGAGTTTGTTGTTAAAATACTTGTAAATTACGTGTTACATCAAAGATTGAAAGTAAAAGTAAATAAAAACATAAAGAAGTATTTTATGTACATAAAAATATTACTAAACCAACCTGATTATAATTATGTTTTAAAATTACACCTGATACACTTAGTAAAGAATAAGAAATTTGATAAACCAATAAAAACTTATGGGGTCGTAGATGATATGACGACATTTTTGGAAATGCTGTATAAAGGGCTAGTAAATAAAAACACTAAAGGTATTATAAAATTAAATGATAAATTTACCAATGTAAATATAACTGAAGAGATTCTATTAGACGAAAAAAGATTGATTTTGTACATTAAAAATGTTTCTGATGTTAAAAAAGCTGAATTTATTTGA
Organism: Delias oraia; assembly: GCA_018230265.1. Classification (NCBI taxonomy): domain Eukaryota; kingdom Metazoa; phylum Arthropoda; class Insecta; order Lepidoptera; family Pieridae; genus Delias; species Delias oraia. The sequence continues at coordinate 27,167 of DWCF01000798.1, forward strand.
ATTGGAAAGATTAATTTTTTAAATATCCCTTTGTATGAAGGTGGATGATGAAACTTTGAAAAAAATTCTGTTGTATAAAAATTTTAAGAATCTAACAGAGAACGAAATAGGAAATAAAATAGAAGAACTTGTTGTAATAAATAATATGTACAAGAAAAAAATAGAGAAATATAAAATACATATAAAGAAGTATAGTAAAATGATTAAAGAACGTCTAATGTAGAAATATTATTTGTATAAACAGGTCAATGTTGTCTTCTTTTATTTTATAATTAATTCTTTACTTTAGTTAGTTTTACTCTATTAAACTATATTTAAATGCACAAAGAAAATAATCTTTCTTTATTTTTAAACTAATCTGTAATCTGGATATATATTTTAAATAATTTTAACCTTAACGTACAATTGTTAAACAACGTGTTAATTGCTTTTTGATCAATAAAATTTATAATTTCATATTAATAAATTTTTAGCCCATGACTGAAACGAATTTTATACCGAATTTTATTTATCAATCCACTAGTGGAGAAATTTCTAATAGTAAGTCAGCAATTTTACAATACAAATCATTATCCTTTATATCTTATGAGAACACTCTTAATATTTGGGATTTAAAGACTTATACACTAATTAAATCTATTAGAAATAAAAAATACGCAATTTCATCTTTTGAAGTAAATGAAGATTATCTTATTATTGGATTGTCTAATGGACTGATACAAGTTTATAGGAATAATGAAGATTTTGATAAAACTTTAGAATATAAAATACACACTAAAAGAATATTAAAAATTATTCTAATAGACCATACAGTCTATTCCGCATCATCTGATGGATTTATATATAAATATAATATAGATGAAGATAAAGGTAGAAAAATAACACAGACAGCATCTATAGATGCGATTGATTTTAAAAACGATCTATTGGTTGTAGGAACAGGTGATTCTACTCTTTTGACATTAATAGATGAAAAAGAGCATTTTATGATTTTAAATAACAGGCTCAAATTTTTATTAATTTTAGATAGTGATAACTTTTTGTTTGTTTTTAGAAATAATGAAATAAAGTTGTACAACAAACAAAGTGACACTTACAAAGATATAAAAAAACTAAAAAAAATTAAGTCCATAAAATGCATTGATAATAAACTTTATATATTGAGTGATAAAAAATTATATATTTTTAGAATAAAAGTTGGTTATAGTTTAACTGAATTAGATTTTGTAGAGTGCAAATCCAATTGCGTAGATTTTACTGTACACAAAGATGATATTGTATCTATCACTAAAGACAATACATTTTTTAGAAAAAAAACAGTAACAGATAACAAAAACAAATCAAATTCTACCGAGATCGGATATCATAACGAGAACATTCTAAATTTAGAAATAGATAATAATAAAAGGGTGTGTTCTATTAGCAAAGACAAGCTTGTAATATGGAATATTGAAAATAACAAACTTCTATTTTATAATCAGATTTTACTGTTAGAAGGAAGGTCTTTTTGTATTTTTAATAATTTTTATGTTATTGGTGAACGACACAGAGTTTTATTTATTGAAGTAAATAATCTTAATATATATAAAAATATAGAATTAGAAGAAAGTGGAAATAATAACGTTTTTATTACTACAAGTAAATATTCGGAAGATTTTAATGGTGAAAAAAAAGACACGCTTTGCATAGCAATCAATCATAAAGTAGAATTTTTCGATACAAATTTGGAAATTGTCAACACGTTAGATTTACAAGACTATATTTCGTCTATAAAACTATACAATGACTTTTTGTTTATCGGGTTATTAAATTCAAAGGTTTACATTTACGATAATAATAAAGATTTATACAAAACGTTGTACGGTCATTCACTACCAGTCTTATTTATAGAAGTAAACGAAAAATTTGTCTACACAATAGGTGCTGATAAAATGTTAAAAATATGGGGAATGGATTTTGGTGATTGTAGAAAAAGTATAATTGCTAGTGATAGTACTAATTTACAACTTATTAGTAAAGATTTATTTATTCTTGGTGGGTCTACACTTAAATATTATCAAGGGTTTAAAATGTTTTATGAGAAAAAATATTTCAATTCTACTACCTTATTATTGGACAAAGACTATTTAATCGGTGCGAATGGAAAATCTTTAAATTTTTATTCTATAGACGAATATGAACTGGATAAAATTAATGAGGATAGTGAAGATAGTACAATACTAGATACAAACATCACAACTATAACAAATATACCAAAATATGAAGAGTTTATTAATTTTCTAGATGATACAACATCTCCAGTTATTAGAAGGCACGAAAAGTTTAATAAAATAGTGAATGAAATATCTCTGGGAGAACTTAATAATTACGTCATATTATTGAGTTCTACACAAATTTTATCATTACTCGAGTTATTGGAATATTGTGAAAATACAATTGTACTAGCAAGAATCTTTTCTATTTTGATAAATACGCATAAAGATATATTAGGGAGAAACAAAAAGTGTATGGAACTTAGAAATAAAATATTGCATAAATTAAAATCACTTAGAGATAAGTTAGGTAAAAATACATATAAAATAATTATAAAGCTAGGACTATTAGAAAAATAAAAGAATTTTATAAGATTTTATGTATGTAAAACTTTCATTATATGTTAAATTTTAAATTAAACATTTATTACTTAAAGTTGGTTAAAAATATATTACATATCTTTTGTATAAGTCTTTGTTCTAATCATAATTTTATATTTATTATAACGTAATTTACTACTATACTATTACATAAACATAATACAAAAAAATAAACAAAAAATTAATTTAATAAATTTATAGTGTTTTGTATACTTTTGTAAAAAATTTATTATTTACAAAATTCTCGATTATATATATCAAACATGTATTATTTATAACATATGTAAACAAAACAAATGCATCTTACAAATAAAAATAAAAGAGAAGATAAAGCCTGCCCATTATCAGACCTTAAACAAATTATATCAAAATATCCAGTAAAAGAGATATTCATAGTAGATATTTCTCAAGTATTTGAATTAGAAGATTTATATCTACAATACTTTGTTTTAACAACAAACAAATTCACGAATTTTTCTATAAATAAATTCCAAACGCATAAAATTATTGAGTTAATAAAAAATATAAAAAAACCCAGAATTAAAAAATATCTTAAGATTGACATAAATAGTACTTCTGTACAATGGATGAAAGACAACGCGGAAAAATTTATTGATCCTATAGATCTAGTATCAGTTATTCAAGAATTAGAATTAACAGATGAAGATTTAATTTTTTTTAGAAAGTTTTACGGTTATAATCTAATTTATACAGAATATAAAAAATTAATAGACGTAAAATCTATTAAAAATATGCCAGTAATACTAAAATTATTAAATAATAACAAAATTTGTTATAATAGACTGTTAGAAATTTATAAGACTATAAATTTTTGTTTAGAAAATAATTTGATTGATAAAAATTTTATATTTTGTTGTAATGTTTTATATTGTCTATTAGATCACGATCTACAAATGTTTTCTGATGATTTAAGAAAGTTTTTGTTGGGATTTAGCATTTATATCATAGATTTACTTTTTAAAAGAGATATTATTAGAATTCTTAAATTTGAAGATTTAGATTGTATGCTAAAACTTATCAAGATAATTTTTCCATTAGGTACAAGCAATTTCAAAAAAGGGATATACCTTAAATGTTTAGAAGAATCTATACATTTATTTACAAATATATATGAAGATACTATAATTTTATTATATGTATTGCGAATATTAGATTTTATAGATGAGATGTACACCAAATCTGATACTTTAAAATTATTGCATGATAACCTTGAAGCATTCACACTATCTCCGAATTTTAATACATTTGCAGATTATAATTATATTAATGAGATGTTTTTTAGATATAAATATCGATTGTTAAACAAATTTAAAAGCATTTTTTATGTGCCCTTTGACAAGATAAAAATTTACAACGATTTGTATAATAATGATTTATATAATGAAATTATTCTACAATCTATAACAAGAACATCCTTAGATCTTCTGATAGATAATTTACTTATCATTATAAACAATTCAAATAACAAGATTCAATACATCAACATACTCTTTAGTAAAATGACTGAGCAAGATCTTTCATATTTGTATCTTTATCTGCTATCTCTGAAGGATAATCATAAAAATGTGTTATATTTTGTTATATTTTTTACAAATATGACTATTACAAATTACGAAAAATATATAGAGATGTTGATTATGATTTTTTTTATGTTTTTAACTTCAGAGGATATTTTTATATGCAAAAGCAGAATACAAATCATTAGATATCTAGTAAATTATAACCAAATAGACATAAAAGTCATTATAAAAGAAATGAAAAAATATGATAAGTCACATAAGAACATATTGATTCTTCTTTATTTTATATCTAAAATTGTCAATAAAATAGAAGAAGAAGATCTGATTTATTTATATACCTACTTATTAGATGAATGTAAAAACATAAAATTTCTAAAAGAAGATAAAAGACAAGATTCTGAAAGGGGAATGTGTACGGTAGGAGAATCGTTTATTGTTTTTACTGATAAAACTGCATTATACAACCCGAGAAAATTTATATATATGATCGCTTTAAATTTATTGTGTAAGTGCGAATCTAATGATAAGATCAATACTTTAAAATCTAAAGACTTTGATAATCTAATCATACTTTTGTTATATTGTCAAAAAGTTAAAAATCCTATAGACATTTTAAAAGATGAAATTTTTGAGTATATTTTTAATTGTTCAAAAAAAGAAAGAAGAAAACTTTATGAAATTATATTTAAGAAACATAAAGGATACAGCAAAATAACAAAAAAATATGATTTATTAATTTAAAAATACTTTTTGTGTGGTTTTTTGATCTTAACCCGTTTTTTTAGTTTCGTATTAGATTTAGGAAATTCTTTTTTTTGCTTTGATGGAATATGCAGTCTACTTGTATTTTTATCTTCTTTCTCAATTTTACGTCCCGATCCCTCTTTATAAATTTTCATGTATTCTTTTGAACTAAGTCCCTGACCATTATTTGACATTTTTATTTTTTTTCTATCCTTTCTTGATAATTTTTTATCATTGTCGATTGGTTCTATTTTTTTAAACGGTTGTTTTTCGCCTGTAACTTTTTCTTTTTTAATTGTTTTTTTCTTAGACATTTGTCTTATTTTTTTCTTGCTATAAACCTCTTCCTCTTTTGAATCTTCATCAGTCAGCGTTTTATTTTCTTTATTAAGATAATTAACAACTTCCGTTAAACTGTCTTTATAAATCTTTTTTTCAATTGACATAATATGGGATTAAAAAATGCAAAAAAAATATTTAATTTTATAAATCTTTTTTCTCTGCAACTTTTCTTCTGCTTTTCTTTGATATTGTTTTCATGTTAAAATTATTTAAATCATTTGTCTCGAAATCATTTTTTCTTATTCTACCATTTTGGTTTCGGGAAGATCCAATACCTTTAGACTGTTTTTTATTCCGTATGTGTCCTCTTTTACTTCTTCCAAAGTCTCTATCTCGATTTTCTTTAATAAGATGTGCAGAGCCATGTACTTTCTTGCTCTTTTTCGGCATGATATCAGACTTAACATCCGTCTTAATATTTTGTATATTATTTTCTCCAAAACTAGATGGAAAATTATGATCCTCGTTTTTGACATCTTTATTTTTTTTTATTTCATCACATTTTTCCGGCAATGTTTCTAGATTATCCTCTTCATTGACTTTTTTAGGATGTGTGTTCGGTAAATAAAGATCTTTAATTTGTTTACCTTGTTCTGAATTGACTTTATGACTTTCGTCCATAATTTTTAGAGAATTTTGTTTATAAAGCTTAAAGGAGAAAAGGAGTATGATTTTAATCTAAGTGAAAGATCTTATAAATAAAAATCTTACGAAATACAAATTGTATACTCATATTTAATAGTAGTGCAATAAAATATTTGAATTTTAAAAAAAGAATTAAATTCTTAGTCTAATTTTTTAAATTTATTATACTTACTTAAAATTACAAAAATTTGTTTTTGTTTTTAAGTTATGAATTATAAGAATCTTAATAGTGATTATGACTTTTTGTAGTTTGTTTGTCTTACAAACAAATTAATTAGATAAAATATTTATAAATTTTAAAAATCTTAATAAAGAAATCTGAAATATAAATATTTTATTTCCCATAAAATAATTATTTATGGACGAACATGATTACAAAAAAATGATAAGATTTATGAAAAAATCTCTTAAATCCTTCAGGAAAGAAGCAGTACAAATTACCAAGCCTTTTATCGATAATATAGACTTTCTTGTTGTAAATTTTCCTTATTTTGCAGAAATTGAAATGGTATCAGAATATTTTATGACTCAAAATGAAGAATTTAATCACGTCTTTACAACTAAGTTTCATACATTTGCGCATATTTTATTTTATAATCCAGAAAATATACCCAAGAATGATTATTATGATAATGTAAGTATAAATAAATTAAAATTATGGAACGGTGTTTTAGGAAGAAGTGGGAGGGAGAAATTAAAAAGATTTTGGGTTAGAAAAAAAAACACATATGATACTGTTGATAATGATATTTATACACTTAATGATAAAGATATGGTTTTAATGTTATTTTTTAATATAATTAATTTTCATTACAAACAAATTAAAGGTATAATTTTAGATCATTTAGATATACAAAAGGTATTAGAAAATCTTCATGTTGATGATTTTTTGATGCTTAAGTTATTGGATTCAAAATTTGAAAATATATTTCAAGGCATAGAAAATGTTTCTTCTTTGTTTATCACAGCAGAAAAATTTGCACTTCTAGAAAAATATTATGAAAAGAAACAAGACAGTAAGAATGATGTATTAGATTTAGATAAATTATTATATCTTTTCTTAACTCTTCCTAATTATTTAGATTATAAATCTATCTATAATATTTTAAGACTAAAAGCGACTAATATCACAATTTATGCTGATTTTATTTTAAGGAGAAAAAAGTTTGTTTATGATGGCGAGTTTGTTTGTTCAGAAACAAAATATATGCTATATGTTTCCTTATTGTCTATAAACCCAACAGAATTAACTATTAAAATACCCGAAGTCTGTAAACATCTTTCAGATATTTGGTTTTCTAATCCAGAAAGTGCATTTTTAGTTAAATCCATTTTTGACTTTATGGAGAAAAGTAAGCTTTTTGAAAGTGTAAAAAATGAAATTGAAAAATGTTATAGAGATGGAAAAAGTGAAAGTTTTAAACATAGACCTAAGACTAATACTTTATATTCGTACTGTAAAAGACTTTTACAGAAGAATAAACTTGATTTAATAAAGTATAGTCAACAAGATAAAATTAATGAGTACATCGATCAGTGTTTTGACGAATCATTTATGAGATATATTTGCAAGCTTGTTATCGACGAAGTACCCGTTTTAAATTTTTATGAGAAGAGTAACTTATAATCTCAACTATTATTTATTACCCTTAATGCATACAAGAAATATTGAAGAATTAATTGACTTTTTCATTAAACAAAAGATTACGAAAGATGTTTTAATACAATTATTAAAAATTTATAAAATTAGTAGTCAAGATTTTAATAGAATAGTAATAGAAAAAATAAGAAATAGAAATACTTTGCCTATATTAAAAATAAATAGTATTTTAGATGATAAGTTTCTCGGAAATTTAAAAAACAGTGAATTTTCTATGTCTAACAAATTTGCTTTTAAAAAGTTAAATTTTGATTCTGTTTATAGATCTCCTAAGTACATTACTTATAAATCAATAAATCGTTTTATAACTTTTGATGAATTAAAACATAAAACCGAGCAATATTTTAGATGCATGGAATTAGATTATAGCTTTGATAAAAGCACTCTTGTTTATTTGCATAAATCTATCAGAGATTACATAAAAAAACTAGTAGATAAATGTGATGTATTAGATTGCAAAACTATTCGTAAAAAATTAGGAAAAGACAAAAACATACTTAATATCTATGAAATTTAGAATTTTAAAAAAGTCCAGTTAATCATACCCCAATATGACCTTTATAAAGGATATAGAGAAGCTTATAAAAAAATGTAAAAAAATAGGGTGTACACAAAGAGTAACACAGTATTGTGCTAATCTCTATAAAATATATATAAATAAGACAGAATATTCTGATGACAAAGAAACCATAACTTCTGCTTGTGTTTTACTAGGATGTAAAGTAGCTAATTTTATTATAGACATAAAAAAAGTTACATCTGATAAAGAAAATGTAATTAAAGTAGAATTAGATATTTGCAGAATTTTAGATTTCGATTTTAATATGACTGATATATATCTTAGGGTAACTTATTATATAGATTTGTATAATCTTTCGAAAGAAATATCGCAATATATTTGGATATTTGTTAATGACAGTATGTATATTCAAACTTATCATAAAGACATAGATCTAGTAGTCTTGGCTTGTATTAATTTGACTTATATGGTACTTAATATTGATAAACAAATAGACAAAAACAATTTCATAGAAAAAATTATGGCAGATCTTATAACAGTATACGAACAAAAATAAATTATTTGTAGCATAAACAAATTTTAAAAACAAACAAACTCTTTAAAAAAAATATAAATTTACAAAAATTTGCATAAATATGAGAATGAATGTTGAGTATAAACTCGTAATGCCCTATGTAAAATATTATCCTCCGGTCAAATACATTTTGATACAGAATTTTAGGACTAAAATGAATTATATCTATTTACCTACTAAAAACTATGTATACGAAAGATTTAACTCTCCAAGTTATTTCTTTTTGCTTAACAAAACAAGATGTTCATTTATAAAACATGAAATAAGACATAGTTTTTTGTATGCAAAACCTAAGTATTTTATGATACAAAGTAGGAATAGAAAAATGATTAGTAAAAAATACAGGATAAATCTTTACTATACTCAATATTATAATAATCTCAATATTAATGATTACTTATTCAATAGAAATATGCCTAAGAATGATAAAGTATACATAAACTTTTACAACTCAAAAAAACAAGACCTAAATTATATTTTGAAAGAGACTATTTTAATTTTTACATATTTTAAACCTAAAATGTATTATTTTTTAGTTCTTAAAAATGTATTTAGTTCAAGCATCGAAGAAAAGAGAAAACCTTGCGTATTTAATTTTTTTAATATAAAAGGACACGAAGAATTATTTCTGACTCTTAAAAATAAGTGCGAGTTGTTAGAAGTAGAGGAAAAAAATAGCATGGTCTTGATTTTTAATAACAAGACTTTATATTATTTAGGAGATGGTGACGATATACAGACTGATAAATATGATATGAAACCTATATTTACATTTAATGAGTAAATATTTCCAAACTTTACCCCTTATGAAAAGAAAAACAGAAATTATGGTTGCTATAGGATTCGCAACGGTAATAACTTGTTATATTTACAATAAGTTTTTAAAAAGACGTAAAACCAATTTCGATTCACTTAAGAAAGAAGGGGATGAATTTTTTGTGCAAAATGATTTTCATAATGCGATTATGTCATATATTAAATGTTTATACTTTAAACATGATAAGGAAATATCTAACAGATTAGGAATTTGTTATTATAAATTGAAACAATACAAAGAAGCATTGGAATTTATTAAAGAAAAAACAACAAATTTAGAGATACTTAAAATCAGAATTGAGTGTTATAAAAGTTTAGAAATGAAAGTAGAATTTTTGAAGGATTTTGCGTTATACGAAGCGTTTATGAAAAATGACAAGATGCAAGAAAAGATTATGCAAGTGCTTAAAGAAATTTGTGAAAATGAAGCGTTGTCTTTTATTAAAAAAGAAGGAGTAAATTTACAAAAACAAGATATTTTAAAAGGTCTTACATCTATAAAAAATGTAGAAGTGTATTATGATGACGTTATTAATAAGACAATAGATGTTAATAATTCACAAGATGAGGACTTAGATAGATCTAAACATAAACATAATGTTTATAATTTGATTTATGCTATTATTAAATATAATACAGGTCAAAAGGAAGAAGCACTAGATTTACTAAAAGATTCTTCTTATAAATATTCGATACTTATGAAAGCATATTTCTTTACATTGCTTGATAAGCCTATTGATTTTGAAGTACCACTAGACGATAAAATTACAACTTTGTATTTCCATAGTAAAATTTACAAAGACAAAGCAGAGGAGTATTTAAAGAAAGCTTCAGAAAAAGCAGGCTCTATGGCTATGCCCTCTAAAGATTTTCTATATGTAGATCTACTACTTTATTATATTACAAAGAAGGATACTGTAAAAATTGAAGAAATTATCTCGGAAATTGCTGATTCTATCACACCTTCTTTATTAGATCTTATAGGGGAATATTATCTTAAGAATAGAGATTTTACTAAACTTTTAAATTTATTATCAGTACAAGATGATTCACCCAGTAAGTTACTCCTTATGGGATTGTATTATTTAAGTATGGATAAAAAACAAGATGCTATTAATATTTTATATAAATGTATAAATGACTATCCAGATTATTTTAAAGCTTATCTTTATTTAGGTAATATTCTAATTAATGATAATTTAGATGAGAGTAAAAGACTATTTTATGAGTCCCTTAAACTGTCATCTAATTACGATGAAGTTTATATTATCAAGCAATCTTTATTATTAATAGAAGTACATGAATATATCAAGGAAAACAAAGAGTAAGATAATTTTACCTACTTTTATAAACCCTCAATGAGTAAAGTTTTATTAGCGGGTAAGTGAATACATTATAATTTAGGATGTGGAGGTACAGGAATAGAAATATTAAAATTATTTCCACTGGATACATTTGATGTTACTATTATTGATAAAGATATTGTAGAGCTAAGTAACCTTAATAGACTTTTCTCTTTTACTGAGAAAGATATTGGATCTTATAAATCAGAATTATTGTCTAAGAAACATAACACAAAATATTTAGTACAGGACATATTGACCTTAGAAAGTGTGTCATCTTGGGATATTATTATAATAGCAGTTGACAATTTATCGGGGAATAAAAGTTATGCTATGATTAGTTGTCCCTGAATGGATTTTGTTATTTATTACTATGAAAATCAGAACAAACGA
>DWCF01000799.1:0-38375 GCA_018230265.1 Delias oraia
GTAGATAGGTCTTCACCTCCGAAACCGGCGGAGGCGGTTGTTATCGCAGTCCCTATACAGAACCCTACTATCTGAGTTTATGTTATATCTATCAATCAATAAAGTAATCAGCGCTGTGACGCACGAGTGGATATGGGTGGTGTTCGGCGCTAGCGAAGTAGCGCTACCTCGTTAGCTTCAACCATTGGGCTTTAGTGGAGAGTACTTGGTCGACATTTCGCAAAGGTTTTAAGTAAATCGGGGCGATGTGTGCGAATGCTAGCGTAGGTCATGCACGATTAGACGCAAGTTTTGTAGAGTGAGTTTGTGCCTAAGGAACATTTTACTCTTCTTATTAAGAAGGTGGTGGAGACATTAATGTATTTATATAATACTAATTTACATATCTTGAACATGATAAAGATTATATAAGTTTCTCGTATGTATAATATATTTGCCTAACTAATAATATTAATAATATTAAAATGCGAATGCTGACATTGGTCCAATTTTGTGTGTTAGGTTCGTAATGAAGAAATCTCGTATTGTTTAGTCAATTAATTTAGGAAAATTACCACTTTGTTTATCATTTCTTAAATTTGAAGAATGTTATGTATGTTCGAAGAGAAATAAATGACTTTATCAATAAAAGAGAAAATCATAATCGGAACATACGAGATAAGCATGGACTTTTTTTATCAGTGTTTAAACTCAGTAAGTAATTCATTTAGAGATAATGGCGATACGCTTGTACTTGTACTTTTGTACTTATGTTGAATAAAAACATTAAATTTAATTACCTGTTGCTGCAGATCATCCCTCTCCTTGAGCAGCGCGTCGAATTCGTGCTGGCTGTGCCGCGGCGAGATCGCTTCGTCCAGCGAGGCCCAGCCCGTGCCGCGGGCTGACGCGCGCACGTCGCCCGTGCCGTACCTGCGTGAACGACAAGCGCTTATTTAACGCAATTACAAACACACGAACACTATTTTAAACATACCCCGCCGAATTAGCAAGCTAAAGTGGCAATGGGCAGGCCATATCGCACGTAGAGCAGATGGCCGATGGGGCCGAAAAGTGTTAGAGAAGAGACCACGGACCAGCAGTAGCAGCGTAGGATGTCCAGCCGCAAGGTGGACAGAAAACCTTATAAAGGTCGCCGGAAGACGCTGGATGCAGGCCGCCTTCGACAGGTATGTATGGAGGTCCGAAGGGGATGCCTATGTCCAGCAGTGGACGTCCGAAACTGTATTATAAGTATTTTTTACGGTATAGCGGACAACAATGTAGGTGTGTCTCTCATATGATGATCTCTGATATTATGTACCTAAGCAAACACTGCCGTTCATGGACATTCACGCCACATTTCGCGCATTGATTGTGTTGCCCGCTTTTGACGCCACTTAAGCGGCAAGAGCCTCCAATATCCTCGGTCAGCAAAACACAGCAGAAGTACCGTTTCAAGTACAACTACCATTTCACGCTGAGTATTCTGTGAGGCCGTGTATCACTTCGGACGAACCGGCACGATTAGTGCGTTAATATATGCCTCAGCCTGGCTCTCCCACGAGCGATATTTTCAAAAAATTTGACCGCTTTTGTGACTGTAAGTTTACACTATTACTGGTCGCGCCGATAGACATGATGAATAATAATTAAATACTAAAGTTATTTTATAATTTGTTTGAACAACTAGTTCATGTGTAGACTTTTGATGTTTCTTTATTTTCGGGTATGATCGTCTGTTAACTAAATTTAAGTGCAGGTTATGTTACTAGCTATTTGATACATGAAATTTACTTATTCAATTGAGAGAAACAAATTGACTTTTATTTCTACACCTTAACTATGTTTTAAATGTCTTATATAATTAATATTTAAATAAGGATGTCGGTAGTGCTATCTATTCATAAGGATAGAGCACACAAATATCTGCAACTGATTTTTGGCGTTTGCTGTTATACCCAGCACTTGGAGGAGCCCTTTGATCTGATTCAGCTAATATGAAATGTCTGTGATTGCTAGTGTCTCACCCTTCAACGATGACGTCACTCTGATGCCTGTCCCCCAGCGTCAAGAGGTGCGCGATCTTCGTAAGCGCAGACTCAAGATCGGATCGAAGAATATTCTCCCGCTGCAGACATTCAGACATCGCCTCCTCCATATTCTGTAACATACAGGCTTCTATAGATGCAACCGTCAATCCCTTAGAAACTTCAAATACAATGTATAAATTAAATTATGAACTCCATTCACCGGGATCCAAATCCCATGCCCATAGGGTGACGGTAGCTTACAAAACCGTTCGGTAACGAGCTTCTTTTGTTTGTGATAACAGACACCTTCATAAAAAGAGCGTACATGTTTTTTAAAGGCCGGCAAAGCACCCGCGGCCCTGCAAGAGCTGGGGGTGCCTGCTCGATTGCCACCGTTTCTATAAAATAAAAAACACAGCCAACAGTGAACTAATTACCTTTCTCAGTATTTCGCAGTTGTCACACCTGCGATGCTTCATCGTCAATTCCTCAACCAGCTCGGTGATCTGCACACCACTTCCCGCCAGCATTTTCGGCTCATTGCTTTGCTCTGAAATACGCGATTTTATTCCCAATAACTATATAAATACTACATATCTAAATTATATAATTTTAGATTATCAGTGATATTCAGCTCTGTATGCCCCACGGAAGAGCCATGCCGAAGAATATCCTGACGTAGAATTGGGCCGGTTCGTCTGGAGTAATACAATGGAATCACTAAAGACCAACGTGAATTGAGTAAGTACTATGTTTCACTGAGTGAGTGATGATACTAGATGCCCTACAGATGGTGAATGTGGCCAGTTATTTTGTAGGTAATCATGTCAGTGTCGAGTGCTGTGAACAATGAGTTGAAATCATAGCAAAGCTAAAAACCCACTATTAAGAGCAAGCTTATTGGACAACTCCAGAAGCTCTTGCGCCTCGTGCCTCAACCTTCCCAGGGAGTGTTCCAACTCCTGCTTCAACTCGGCGCTGAGGTCCCTTTGTTGTTGGAGAAAGCCGAGGACACCCTCCTCGTGCAGAGAACCGAGGATAGAGTCCAGATCCGGCGCGAAGTGGACGTGCTTCCCGCGCGAGACCAGGCTTGTGCTGAGGTCGGCAATAGAGGTACAAGAATCGTCCTCTATTGTCCTGGAATGAATTGCATGCGGAATATTAATAAAAACATAAAAAACAATACTTTATTTATCAATTAGGATTTTGTAATCATTTAGGAACATCATTGACTCTACTACCGGTTCCAAGCCTAAACACACCTGAGCAGAATCGGCGAAACAAAACTGTTTAGGCCATTAAATTTATTTTAAAAGATTTCCTGAAAATGCCAGGAGCGATCGCTTTAATCCCAAGCCATATCGTCAGCTATTAAGTCCCTTATTCTATAATACCCTTTGTTAAAGCGTTCCTTAACATTTATTTTTATTATTTATTGTAACATTTAGAACACTTTCTGGGATCCTATTGTAGAAGCGTATACCGAAGAAAGAATTAATACTTTGATAACTGTTAGGAATTGTAAGAAGGTCGTATTATATGAATTACAAAGTCAGACTAACTTTGTTATATGATCATTTTAAAAAATCGAAGCAATTTTGATTTAACCTTGCTTTACTTGAAACGATATCTAGAATATCCTGTCATTCTCTAACTGACCTGCGCTTCTTGTTGACAAAACGAGACAGAAAGCTTTAAGTAAGGAAAGCTAATATAACCCTTCTATTTACTCCAAAACCCAATGATATTTCATAAATTTACATTAACTCAAGGAATTGCCTCTTCTACCAACTTCCTTCTAGATCTGTTAAAATGAAGAAAAAAAAACTGTATCTTATCCCTCGAAACATTTATGCCGATGAATAATTTCTGTTATTATTATTAACTACATTTTGAAATCAGCTGCTATTTATTACATTCTCTCACCCCTTGCTTAAGCTGTAAAAGCTACTCCAGCCAAGAGCAAAAAACACAAAATAATTATTACTAAATATATTATCTTATGAGCTATTAAAAATACACCATAACTATCACCGTAGAGTTAATAAACGTCTAAAACCCACAGTTCCGTAACTCGCAAATATAATTACTCGCTTGGCACAGCGCCAACGTTCATACAGTTAATATAATGGCCAACAAGAAGTCTTAACTGTCATATATTCTATCGTATCCACACTAGACAGAAAAAAGACTACAAATTTCAAATATGATTGTATACAATACATTTATTTATAACAAAAAAGTTTATTATTTACATTATGTAAACATTGGAGGAATTGGAGGATTTGCCTGGAGATTCTGTCATACAGGTCTCGAGCCTAGTACAGACTCCAGCAGCTCTGTCAAAGGTCTCGACATGTTTTTGAGAAATTCGCTAGTTTACTTGTTAGTCATTTTTATCAAATTTATTTGTACTATAAATTTAGAATAAATTATACTTTTATGAGAGAAATAAAAATATTATTCTTATTATTCTAACAAAAAATGATCCTCTTCAGATCTGGGCATGAACAGTATCATTTGCGTTTGTTTCGGCAGAAGCACTACGCATATAACATCACTTACGAGTCGTTGGGCAGTAGTTTGGGCAGGAGCTGAGCCAGCACGGTCCGATTCAGCTCGTCTTCGGCGCTGTTGCAGTACGCCACCAGCTGCGAAACAGCGCGGTGCAAGGTTACCGCTACGCGTTTCAATCCGTCCCTAGAAATACGATATTTTTATAATTAAAAAATCTTGGAAATATAACAATATTATTATTATAAATCTAGCTAACATCTCACAAACTAGCACCTTATAATAACAGTAAAATAGCTTGCTTCGAACACAACACACACCTTTGACACTCTCGTAGCTAAGTGATTTAAAAACTCTACCAAGAAGCGAGCGGTATCGGGTTCGAATCCCTGTGCGGACAATTATAAATTAAAATTAATTCGGTCCCTGGAAGGGCTTGACAGTGGTCGGGCGAGTGTTTTAATACTGTCGCACCCGTGGTAGAGCCATGCAGAAGGATACGCCGAGGCACTAATTGTAGTAATACGTAGTAGTGTAGTCATTCGTAGTAAACCATGAACCAGCGCGAAACACTAATTGTACTGCGTTTCGCTCAATGATTCGCTCATTATTAGCATTTATATATGGTCCAGAGACGACACTCGCAGACCCCCATATACACTGGGGGAAAATAAAAATATAAACAATAAAAAATTGACAACATTACCTCTCCTTTGTGACCTCCTCCAAATGTCTATTCCGATCAAAGCTATTGTTCCGTTTTTGCCGCCATTTGTTGGCGTCCCCGATCGCCGCCTCGTCACGGAGACTCGACAGCTGGAAAGTTAGGCCTCCAAATTACATCTATACCATCTATAATCTTATAGTCTAAATCTGTAACAAGGCGACCTGCATCCAGTGTATTCCGGCAACCTTTGTAAGGTCGTCTGTCCATCTTGGGAGTGGAGTAATAATAATAATCACAAATAATATAATAATAATTAGTGCGTCTGCAGATGCTTCGGCATGGCTCTGGCATGGGTGTTCACTGTTCAATTAGATAATTAGTAAATTACATTAATAAAATTGATTATTAAAACGTAATTGATTCAATACCTCCAAAAAACATTTCAATATATATTTCATTTAAATTGAAGATATTTTTATGCATGTCAAAAGACACTGATACACAGAATCTATAAAATACTATAGTATTTAGTACAATGAGCTTATAATTATAATCTTAGTTAAAAGTGTGCCCCGTTGACTTAATAAATAAGTAGTGTTGCCAAAATTCAGGGCGGTCTCGGTTTTGCATGTACAAATGCAAGACGAAGACTGACCGTGTAAGACTTGAGCAAGAACAAGACTAAGCCTGCAAGACTCGCGCGTCTTGCAGCTATTTTTTAGCAGTGATTTTTGGAATGCCTCATTAAATCCTTAGACATGTATAAATCTGGTTAATCGATACTATGGCTATGCTAATTCAAGCTCAAAATGGTTCTATTCTGATAGGTGTTCCTAAGATCAGAAGTAAATTAAAAAAAATAGCAATAGTCTAATAGATAATTGCAAGACCAAGACCCATAGCAGGTGTATTGTCGCAAGACCAAGACTGGCTCAATCTCGTCTTGTTCTTGCATTTGGACAACACTATATATAATTATGAATAATATACACACCAGGAACCTCCTTAGCACCACCATTTTGTATGAATCACATATTTCAACACTAAAATCCTAACAGTTTAAAGTTCTTGTAAGAAACACAAGTTATCATTACATCACCACTACATATTTATCACAATATTGAATACTTAACTCATAATTCACTAACAGAGTTAGTATTACACTATGTCCTTATGTGCGTGCTATATGGCAGGCAGATATTGGTAAAAAAGTATCACCTCCTACGGACAACCATCCCGAAAACCGCGCTTTAATTTTACGCCACTTGTAACTTTGATGAGCCTCTGGCCACTCTGCGAAACACTCGCACTTACACGCTGGTATTGCGTGAGCACGTTGTATCACTACAGACGAGCCGGCCAAATAAATGCGTTAGAACACCTCAGCATATCTCTCACAGGAGAGACAGCGTGAAGACACTCGTCCGGTCTTATAACGATACAAGTGAAGAAAACTGTTTTGTATATGTATTTACTTTGGAAACGTTGCAAAATTCATAACACGCACCCGACCCGTTCGGTCGTTACACCAATAATGTAATACAATAACAAAGGAAGGAAAACACCCGTTGCTAGTTTGCTAGAGCAGTGGCCCACTTGGAGGCGAAAATGATTTCATCTTTACAACGGGCACAAATAAAAATCAAATGCGTCATATGTACGTATTAAAATTCCTATTTATACAAATTCGTATGTGGGTTAAGCTATATCAGTATATATCTGGAGAGCCTCGTGGCTAAGTGGTTTAATAAGCCTACCATGACGCGAGAGCTACCGGGTTCGAATCCCGGCCCGGAAAATTATAAATTATAATTGAATTTATTAGCCCTCTGGAAGGGCTTGACAGTGGCCAGGCCAGTTTCTAAACCTGTCACACCCAGCAAATGATGACGCACTAATTGGGCCGGCTTATCCGAAGTGATACCACGGGCTCACAGAATACTCAACGTGAAATGGTTAGTTGTACTTTAAACAGTGCTTCTACTGTGTTTCGCTAAGTGAGTGAGGATATCGGAGGCTAAGAGGAGAGAAATAAATTTTTCTCAGGTTGAACTCTGTCGTGCTTAGCAGTGGTAATAATTGTCAAAGAACTAATTGTTTTGAATACTGTGTATTAGAAAGTAAAAGTGATTAAAGTGGTTAAAACTTATTTGAAATTAAATACTAAATAAAGCTTATAAATTGCGTGAATCGAGAGGTTCTATTAAATATTAATTGAATTTTTATACGGTTTCTTTCTTTTCAGAGAAACAAATTAAAGTCTATTCACACACGCTTCGTACCCTGAACGTTGTTCTAAATAAAATTCAAAAAATATCTTCAAATTAAGTACGGGAAATGCAAATCATAATTTTATCTCTATAAGAATTATATTTATTTGTCTCTATAAGAACCTTTACTGTGCTTAAAGTAAAATTTAAAAAGAATATTTTAACGAGCCGATCACCACTTTCGCTCTAAGCAGCAAATGCGACTGATTTATAAAAAATATTTATATGTAACATAACCTAAAGCTTCATACTATAACCGAACTTATACCAAACGTAATTTCTAATGAACTAAATCATTTTATACCGGAAAACAATCACGGAAACACATTTTTTTGATATAACAACGGAGCAGGCGGGACTTTTCTGTGGCAAAAGATCACCGCCGCCCTTAGACAATCGCGCCAATTTGGTTGTGTTGCCGGCTACATACGTATAAAATATTTAAAAATATATGAATTGAGATTGTATCTCTCACATACTGTTAAGCGAGAAACTATTATTATACTGAGTTTCCTTGAGTGAGTAAGAATACCGGTGGTCCTTAAAATTATACCGCTTAAGCGGCGTAAAAAGCCGGCCTTCATACCATATACCAGTTAATACCATAAAATATCACAAAACTCCAAACCCAAATCCTTCTTACATTAAAATATCAAACGTGACCTCAATCCATACGCAACCAACTACCACGAAACTGTAGAACCATTACCAAATCACTTCCTTCGAATCCAAATAATTGAAACAAGATACTAACATTCTCGATTGACATATGCCGATGATTCTCCGTAAACTTTTGGACCGACACGTGCGCACATTTCTCGGCAACCGACCAATCTCTCACATAGCTCGAACAAGCGCGCAACTGACTCTGCGAGTGCGGCCTGACATTGTGTTGAGACAACCGACACGATTTGGAAAATATTCCGATACCCTCATCATTTATCACTAATTTAGTTTCCTATTTGCTCTGTTTTTATATATACAACAGGAGGCAACGAGCAAGAGGCTCATATGGGATAAGCCGTCATCTGCCCATGGACTATAAATATGACAGTATAAACTCAAATCTACAAGACCACATATAATATTATCATATACGTTAAAATAATTAAAGTTGCGTCATTGTAGAAAAAGCCGCGATGCAGTGAAATGAAATTAAATATTTTTATTCAACAAAAATGCAGCTCGCTGAACGTCAAAATCTGAGAAGAACCGGCGAAACTCAGTAGGTGTATTTTTCTTACTTCCCTGAAATACTTAAAATATAACAAAAAATTATCTCTGAGAATGCCTGGCATGAACACCTTAGTCCCAAGGCGTGACATCATTTACAAAATCATTAACACTATACATATTTTTTCGAACAAATATCCCTTAACAGTTTTTTAATTTATTTACAAAATTAATATTATATTCGCATATCTCTAGAAGTTGATGCCTTTTCTGCTTCACTGGCGCTTTGGAAACGGCGTAAACTTATTTATAAGTACATTATTATTTTTTGACATTAACATTGTTGTAAATAAATCAAATTATCTAGTGATTGTTAAGTACTACGATAAATAAATAATTTTTGATTTTGATGGCCATCCCAAGCTCTTGCAGGGCCGCGAGCGCTTTGCCGGCCTTTAAGAGATAATTACACAGTTTTTAAGGTCCGCAGGTCATATTGGTTACCTCTGCAGAAAGCTGAAATCGGAGAGTATGGGTGCACGGCAAAAAATGCCTTAAAAACACGCAGTTGTGG
Organism: Delias oraia; assembly: GCA_018230265.1. Classification (NCBI taxonomy): domain Eukaryota; kingdom Metazoa; phylum Arthropoda; class Insecta; order Lepidoptera; family Pieridae; genus Delias; species Delias oraia. The sequence goes on from DWCF01000799.1 coordinate 9,211, forward strand.
AACGACAAACATTGAAGTGATACAGATGAAATTTACATACATAAGGAGGTCACGTAGAACAAAAGCTTCCCTGCCCATGGATATATGCCCATAAATTATGCCGACGTTTAATTATAATATGGTTTACAAAACATACACTCGTAGCTTGAGACTTGGGTACGCAGCTGAGGTTTTTCTATTCAATCTGGTTCGCTATTGTTTCATTTCGGGCTTTACTTGGAAACAATCAAAGCACCAAAACCAACATAAATTATAAATAATTATTTTTATTATTACATTTATTAGTATTTTTATTATTACAATTAAATGCAAATTTACAATCTAGCTAGCCTAACGATCGAACAACGATAGAACCCAACCCTTCGCTTCGTGCTAGACTTATAAGACGACTTAGCTACGAGGCTGTCAGATTAACTACCCTGTAATTATTTCTATAAGATGCGGTTGTATTGATGAAAAAATAAATAAAAATAAAATAGCGGCGCCAAACACAAACATAAATCACATCTATTCTAACACTTATTGCCGGACATTTCCTTTCCCATGTAGATATATACAGATAATAATATTGTGAAGTACCGTCAGCGGACTTGTACGGATTGATGGATATATCACAGCTCTCGTTCGTTTGAGACGAAACATTTGTTTCAACGATAACATCTCTTTCCGTTTTATTGCTTTTATTATATTTATAACCAATTTTATTTAAAATAACACTTAAAAGATATGTAATGTGTTTTTTCTTTCGTTTGTTCAAATTATTTATCGGACAATGTGGCAATCCTCTGATGTTAAAAGCAAATACACCCTTGGAAAACCTGCGCTTTAATCCACGCTTTGGCTGTGTTGCCGACTTTTTACGTCGCTTAAGCGGCATTTCTAAGGGCCTCCGATATCCTCACTCACTCTAACCTGATACCTCTCGCTCCATGGTAGACTTATTAAACCACTGAGCTAAGAGGCTTTCAAAATTTAAATTGACAGGCTTATAGCTACAATAGCAGCGTGTAGCGTAGGTACTTGTACCTACTAGGTTTCACTCAGTGAGTGAGGATATTGGGGTCTCGTGAATTTCTACCGCCCAAGCGGCAACACAATCAAAGCATGTATTGTGGCGCAGTTGTTAATTATTATTAATATAAGAGGTTATATCACACATAAATGATCAGTTTATTGCAGTGTATCCATCTTCATAAACCTGAATAAATGAATCAAAATTCTAAATAATATTAACCTACTGCGCAAGTAGGCACAATGGCGGTGACAAACTCCCCTCAATCTCGGTGCGGGTAACATTTAGGGGAATCATTTAATGGCCTCGCACATGACCCCATGGGACGAGTATCGCATTGAGATTTTGAATTTAAAAACTCGTATATCTAAATGTTTTTTCTCTCGATATATCTATCTATTTAATATGTGATATGTATACTGTAATTATAATGTCTTTATTTTTATGTAATTATAATTACTAATTAAATGTTTTATCTACTATTTAATTTATTTATAATTATATTAATTATTACTATTACTTATTAATTATTATATATTATTATTAATTATTACTATTTTATTAATTATTCATGTATAAGGTATTAGAACTATACGTGGTTTTAGTAATAATATAAATATCCAGCCTTTTAAACAATAATTATGGTTTTTTTATTTAAAAAAGCGAGCAATGGAGCAGGCGGTTCTCCTTTTATGTTAAGGGATAAACGTACTATAGTTGTGTTACCGGCTTTTTACGCCGCTTAAGTGGTATAATTTCAAGAGCTTTCGCTATCCTTTCATATCTTTCGTATCACTTCGGACGAGCTGAACGCAATAAACCCCATTAAGGTTCTAAAGTTAATTGTATTTAAAATAATTAAAAAATGATACAAAAACAGCATTCCTTCTCAGTGCGGATGACACAATGGAACATATCTACATATAAGTATGAAAATAAATATATCTTTTGTAGAAATTTTATATTTAAAAATCTATATCATAGAATAGTTTGTTTAAGGAAAATAAGGCGGCAAACGAGCAAAATGCTCACATAAGATTAGCGGTGTTCCATCCATATCCACCACCCACAGCTTCTGCTGATAATAAAGTTCATCTGCATTTAAAAGATACTGAATACTGAAAATATAATACTTTAAAGAATTTAGTAATTAGAAAATTTAATTTAGAATATTGTAACTTTAAAGCTCTTTTTCAAAGCACATTACTTTATAAATAATCTTTCATCTACAATAAATTCGTTTGAACCTCTCCATCATACAAAGCTCATGAGCTTTAAGCACAGAAGGCCAGACGGTTATTAACAACGTCGAGATAAAACGACACATATGGTACAAGAAAAAAAAAATATTAATTAATTTTAAACAATGCATCGTTGAGTTGGTACGATGACCTCACCCGACACATCTTAGGGAGACTTAGTCTCTACTAATTGCTTAAATAAGAGAAGTTTCGTTGGTACCAACTACCAACTGAATTGAATAAAGTTTTGAAGAGTAGTTTTGCTGAGAGTAAATAATTTATATACATACAAAAGTTTGTAAGGAATGCACAAAAAATCTCAACCCGAGTTGACGCTGACTTTCTTGTCTGTTTCTGGATCTGGACGTCTGAAAGTCTGTGACTTTAATTTTTTAAGTCTATCTATTGCTGTGCATAATTAAGATCTTTCACGAAGACAAGCAAAATAACCGAACTTTTGAATATAACAGACACATTTATATGCCTCTTTCGCATATTTTTTTACAGACCTAAAAGTGATAACCTCTTTTAATTCGCAATTAAAATAACCACTGTTATCGGTAGTGTACAAACTAAAGACCGCCTTCGCCAAAAGCAATGACGTGGACTCGATTTACCCTGTCCTCACATGGGCGAGATGTCGTCCGACCCATCAAGCAAACCTTTATCCCGCGACCTCCCAGGCCAAGATTCGAAGGACGCGCTAGCTGTGGCAAAAACTAATTTCTCGACTTTTTCGCGACCCATGTCCGCGTTAAGCTAAAAGGCCACTCTGGCTAACAACGACTTGACCAATAAAATAACAAACTGTCAAAAATAACTCAAAATATTACTCTTATAGAAATAATAATAAGTTTACGTTAACTTGAACCGTTGAGATAAACTAAATCTAACCTAACATACGAATATACTCATATTATGATTACAAAAGATAAATCTCACACGAATCAAAACAAAAGCTTACACAGTGCTGGTTAAAAAATATTTACATCATATACAAAATATTGAAAAGGCAATAATTGCCCATCCAACAAACACAACGACGTACGCTAATTTCACACAAAATCATATTTCGCTTGGATTGTTTTATACAATCCAACAAACAAAACTAGACCGTAACACTACAGCGCACGACTGCAACCAGCGTGCACGCGCACGCCCGCGACAAGCACGCGAAACACGTGCGCCACCGCCGCGACGAGACGTGTACTGAAATGTTTACAAAGTTGTGTGTGGCATGCTGCCTGCGTCTGACACGCATTCGGGGAAAATTGCGACTATTAATAGGTTTATGTCGTTGACGTTTAAATCCAACTCTTCTTATAGGCGTTTAATGCGATACACGGAATAAAAACTGCACAATTGTCTATTTTTAGTACAATGTTAGGGATTGCTCCTCTTCTTGAAGGTCCTCAAGTTGCATCGGTTTAGAAATAACCCTGCTGGTAGTTGAATTCTAAGGTGGTGCGCGGTACAAAGCAAGGCTTAAAAACGCTCAATTGTGGAACGACCAACATCGCAATGAAAACGAAAATTCACCAAAGGGAGAGTCAAGCATATGCTATAGCACAAATAATTGAGCCGGCTCGTCGGAAGCGCTACCACGAGCACACAAAAAAAACAGTGTGAAACGGTACCTGTACCTACTGTATTTTGTTATCTTAGTGCGGATATCAAAAGTTCTTCAAAAAGTGTTCTTCTTCTTCTTAAAGAATCATACTTGAAAGCTAAGATCATATCAAATTAAAAATCGTATATGTTGGTAATGAATATGGCTATAGCTCAGACGTCGCACTCCAAACGGTCCTGTGTTTCGAGGATTAAAAATAATTCAACGGCTAGTATAAAAAGAAAAATTGTGCGTCTAAATCACCGTGAGTGCATCTCCGCGCGATAAATTCAGCGATGAGACGTGTAGATCCGCTGACTGTTGCCACGCTCCGTCCGTCTGTTCCGATTAGTTTCCGTTGTATAATTATTTGGAATTATTCTAAGACTGACGACTATGCCTACGCGCTCTTTAGAGCAATTTTCCGTAAGCTTTTTTCGTCGAGGAGCAAGGTACATTTAAGAAAAGGTAAAACACAAACAAAAAACTTCTTATGTCATTAATAGTTATTAATTAAAATTTATTGATTAAGCACCAAAGTAGTGAAACTAAAACCTCTCGCTCGTACGCTCGTGCGAATATATAATATAATATGTGTTCCCAAGTATTGTTTTTTGCCTTTATTTATTACTTATACTTTATAAAACAATCTTATTTTTTGAGGCATACTAATTAACGATCGAGGTACACTAGTGTGCCGCGGTACACTCTTTGCGGAACACTACTTTAGAGCCTTTTTTTCAAGTAAAACGGCGGAAGTTTTCTAGTATAGAGTTTTGATGACTGTAAGCCTCGTAGCTAAATCGTCTTAAGCCTTTTTAGCCTTATATTCTATAAACTCTTTTATACATTACTTTCATTCAGTTTTCTAGTCAGTAACATTTAAGTTTGTCTATGTGTGGCGCTGAAAGAAGTGCTTTCCGTTGAAGCGGCGCACACCCTCCTTCATTTATTTGTACTTCTAGTTAGCAATAGCTTTACTATATCTGTATGATAAAACTTATTTTTGTATGGATCACTTATCACGAGACTACAACATGACATTAGTTCAATAAAATATTTAAAAATAACTCAAGAATGACTGCCATGTGTCAGCCTTTTGACATCGCATTGATTACCTCTTTTATTTATTTTTATGTTATTGCTATATACAACGGATCAGGTGGGTCTCCTATTTGGTAAGGGAACACCACTCTTTCACTCAGCGAAACACAGTACACTGTCAAGCCCTACCAGAGACCGAATAAATTAAATTATAATGGTATAATTATACGGACCGGAATTCGAACCCGATACCTCTCGCTCATGGTAGACTTATTAGACCACATAGCTACGGGGCTTGAGTTGAGATGAGAGTCGGTTAAATCGTACGAGCCAAATCGCTCTAACGATTTATCATTATTCAATAACGAAAGGTAACGCAGGTTGTCGGCTTGATTGGGCCATTCTCAATATAACCGTTGATAAAACACTTCCTGCAACACAGCATTTGACCTGGGCTTCGACCCACTCATCTCTTCGGGCTTATCATAGCTAACGCAATTCATATGTGCCTACCAATTGTGTAATTAAATGCACAAAGCACGGCAAAAAATATTGAACACTGCAATCTGGAGAACTCGAATGTCAAGCGAAATGCTAAAAAACTCGAATTAATGAGTTTTCGAGTTAACAAAAATTTCGAGATACAAAGGATTTATTTGCTAAAACTTTGATAATAATAATAAAGATGCGGTTTATAAGAATATTTTTCGACTTATTTATATAAATTTAAATACACTAATATATATATATATATTTAATTATATTTAAATTATATTATATTTTAATATATATATATATATAGTGTAAATTTAAAACACTAATTTTACTGCTGTTGTACTTCAAAATATGGGGACAACGGTACAGACGTATCTCTTGGTAAGAGGTTACTGACATATATACATAGGACAAGAGCATTGCAACCCGCGCCTTGTTTGCGTTTCCGACTTTTTACACCGATAAGCGGCATGTCTAACTTACCCTAACTTTTCATTATGTATTCCTTTATTAAATAACTAGCCCGGCAAACTTGGTCCTGTCAGATTAAATTAAAAAACGATATTAAAACATAACACGAGATGAAAGAAAGCTGAAAATTTTTCAATCGCAGAAAATTTTTAATGCTACATCATAAAAAACTAAATGTTTGGGATGAACAATCCTTATTTACCTATTCCTAAAACTTATTGTTTCCTCTTCCCGGAACCTCTACACTTAAACTTGAGCATTCTTGTTTGGTATTACAGTTTAAATTGACTTCTAAGTAGGTATTTTTCAAATCGTTTGTATGAGAGTATAAAAGACTTTGTTTTTATTATCATTAGAATTTTAAAAATTTTCTTTGCTTAAGAACCTTTCTAGACTCGGTTTTATATTAAAGCTTTAAGTAGAATGTATATTAATGGCTAAGTGTTTTTGGTATCCGTACCCACAAGGCAGGATGTTCCTAAATATAGGACACAAATTTTACGCTCGATTTTATGCTTACAGCAAACGGTATACCGCGAAGTGGATCTGTTTAACGGTTTTAATTTTAGCCAGGTGTGACAACACTGTAAAAAATTTGGATATTCCTTCCAAAGATACTTCGGTTGTGACTTTCGCCAGGTGTGACAACTCTTCATGAAAAATGTGCATTTGTATATTTTAGCCAGGTTTGGTCGATCAGGATCTACAGAAATAATGGTATTCCTGTCAAATATTGTGCTTCGGTTTTTGTTGTGCTTTTTTTAATTTAAATCTTAGTTAATTGGCATTTTATCTTAATTTTACTTGTTTGGATAGATGCTTCCTTTACGTTTGGCGGTATAATAGGAGATCATAATGCTACATCAGCTTATCTCACTGTCACTTCTTAAACCTCTCAGACGGGACAAGTACACCCGGGTCTTTGTTCTTGACAATATCGCTACGTACAATTTCGTTTTTTAAGCATTTTATGCCGTGCAACAGCAGTCTGTGGAATAAGCTGCCTGCAGAGCTATGTCCAAACCAATACGACTTAGAGAACTAAAAAAAAGGCCGTAGTTATCCATTAAAGGCCGGCAACGCATTCGTTTATCCTAGGTAAATCTCCTGCTCGTTTGCCTCTGTTTTCAAACAATTAAATAGACAGTTGCCTTTAGAGTATTTGTCTTTATACTATATTTATAAAACGAGACTCAAATGGGCAGGATCTAGGATAAGTGGTTCACCACCCATAGCCACCCTTATTCTCAGTTAATCCATGGGTGCATTGGTAACTTTCCGCTTAAGCATTATAAAAATCCGATATATCTCTTGATTCCAACTCTCAGGTGTGTGTATTGTCGGCTATATAAAAAAAAGAAAACATTCTATGTATACAAAATAAAAGCTTCGTAGCAGTTGTGGAACAGGCCGATAAATACAAGTAAAAGTTCCTCAATCGGCTTCTAATGTGTTACGTAAATATCAATTAGGGCTGCGCTCCGTACAACTGTGTGGAAACCGTATTTGAAAAGAATAAACAAACAACATTGAAGACAATTGAAAATGTAAATTTAAACTTTTATATTCTGGTCAAATATGCTACATTTACATGCATGCCAAGCTATGAGAAGCAATGACCAGCGTGTAGATGGGGTGTGTGGCGTGGCTTGTAAAAGCTTATCGTCAATCTGGTCTATAGCTTGTTTTTGAACACAGACTTTTGAGCTTGTGGAACACTAATGGACTCACAAACATAAAAAAAAATTATATCTTTCCTCCCAAAAAGTTACAAGTTATTCCTAAATTAATACACTAACAGAAGCTGGAGGCTATATTAGACGCGAAAGTTGTATGACAAATCCTCCAAATGACGGATTTTTGGGATCAAAAATATAGTTTATCTTTTGTTTTTGTGTGTTTATTTTTTTGCGTTTCTGCTTACACCCACAAGCATGTAAACATAATATATGATTTATGAGACTATAAGTAGCAGATACTAATCAAACTTAATGACATTAAAATTTTAGATTCACGATATATTTTTTTAATATATTTTCCGATCTTTGTAAGCTAAATCAACTTAAATATAATATTTTTTTAGTGTATGGGCAGTGGCGGGTTTCCATTATGGTATGGGATCATCAAGGGCAATCCGTGCTTTGCTTATGTTTAATTGAAAACGGTGGCAAACGAACAAGAGACTCACCTTAGATAAGCGGTCCTCCGCGGGTGCGTTGCCGGCCTTTAGTGATAGGTAAGCTCATGTCGCCGACTGTACGCCGCTTAGCGATATAAGTGGGCATCCAGTAATGTCACTAACCATTCTAATCTCATTGGCAGGTTATATTACTGTCGTAACTGAAAAATATCTGTTACCCAGTTATAACATTTCGTGCCGACCAGTACCTAGTAAACATACACGGCTAGTATCTCGATTATCCTAATGTAACCATCAGACACGTCGCGTCTGGCGCACCATTACCAAACGCCGTTATCAGTATATTTCAACTGCATTAGCATCTTGACCACTTCCTGCTTCAACCGTGTGCCCGTTATACGTACGAAACTGTAAGTGGCCAACATTTGAACGAAGGAAAGCAATTTTTTTCTGTATAGCGGGAGGGAGCAGGCGAGTCGCTTCTATGGTAAGAAACTACGTACTACAAAATACTAATACAGGTGGGTCTCCTATATGGTAGAGAACACAGCTGCCCATGAACAACCGCGCCACAAGATGCAATTTTTTTGTGTTTCCAGGTTTTAATTTGAGTTAATACCTCCTTAATGTGAGTGAACAAAATATTACAAATACAAAGAATAAAAAAGGCAACCGGCCGAGAATCTTGACAATTCTTCGAATTTCTGTATATGTTTGTGAAAATCTGTATCTTTATTAAGACATATAGCGCTGTTGTCCTATGTGAATACATTGATTTAACATTTTCTTTCCTACTTTAATCAAAATATGAGATATTATAATTTAATTTATAATTTATTCGGTCTCTGGAAGGTCTTGACAGTGGCTGGATGAGTGACTTAACAATGTTGCACCCGTGGGACATGCTAAAGCATATGCTGACGAATTAATTGGGCCGGCTCGTCCGAAGAGTGATACGTCCGTATGTGTTTCGGTGAATGAGTAAGAATATCGGAGACCCTTTAAATTATGCCTTTTTAGCGGCGTAAAAAGCCAGCAACACAGCGGATTGCGGTGCGGTTTTCCATGGGCGGTGGTGTTCTTTTACCATAAGAGACCCACTTGCTCCATTGTCTGGTATACCATAAAAAAATCGTATATATTGGATTGCTTAATTGGTGTGCCTATGCTGTAATTAACTTAAGATTTCATACATTTACATATGACGAGACCTAAATTGATCAAAATAATTTCCAAGAAACCGCTCCGTCAATCGATCGGCTTCAATCAGCGGAGCGTCACTCGCAGCGGCTTAGCGCCACAAGACATCGAATAGCGATCAAATGCACGCACAGTAGCACAGTGTCTGCACGATTGAAAAACGCTCAACTCAACTCAAACCTCATTCTACTCAAAAAGACTTTCTTACTGCCATTCACAGAATTCTAAACTTATAATGAGGATAATATGAATTTTAGTTTTTCAAAATGGCAGACGTGACGTAAAATATTCGAACGGAGATTTAGGTTCTAGTTTCAGAATACAAACTTAAATAGATTTTAAATTAACATTTGTAAAAAAAATATAAATATAATTAATTAAAACCTTTGACATAGTTTAGACATATTAAGGGGAAACAATATAAGCTCTTTCGTTTAGTAAGAGATGTAGACAGTACTGCTTTTTATGAAAATAGGAAGGCAAAAGGGCAGGTAACTACCCTAGGTTATGTTCTCCGCTATTAGTTGAAGTCATTGAGTTACGGGGATAGTAGTTATATCATTATATCGCCACTGTATAATAAATGCGCTGTAGTGAAAATTAGCGCTCCACCAGACGTGGTTGGGCATACAGCAGAGCACTACGCTATATTTAACATATCTTTTTTTATTACCTTACTTATTTTTAATTATTGTAAAGGTAAGTTTTAAATAAACATTCCTAATGAAATAAAGACTTCATTATCAACAGGTAGTTTGAATGTTTGATGCGTTTACTTAGTCTCACGCAACTGTGGATCCACACTGTGGCCGTACCAATAAAATTAGCGGGTCAATTCGACACGGCGGTCCAACAAGAAATAAATCGAGGGTAGGCTATAAATACGGGCCACCCTCGCATTCTCTGCGCGTGAGTCGCGCGTTTCGCCTGCAACCATAACTCCACGATGCCGACTGATTCAAGACGATTACGAGAAATTTTGAACGCAACTAGTAAGGACTAGACTGGGAGCGCAACTCTGTAAGTCTTGCATTTGGGCAACACTTCAAGAACACCCATAGTAGGTATTATTTATATGTTATAGCGGACAACGGAGTAGGTGGGTCTCCTATATCCGCGCCACAGTCCGCATTGGTTACGTTGCCGGCTCTTTTACGCCAGTTAAGCGGCATTTTCAAAGGCATCCGTTATCCTCACTCATAAGGCACTCAGCGAAATACAGTAGAAGCGTCGTTTCAAGTACAACTACCATTTCACGCTGAGTATTCTGTGAGCCTGTGGTATCTCATCGGACGAACCGGCCCAATTATTGCATTCCCATGTGCTTCATGGTGGCTCTCCCACGGGTTAGATTTTTTTATATCTCTCTATTCCTTGATATTTTGAACAAGAAATAGCATGGACGAAAAAGACCAAGTATTTGGATTAGGGCCTCTCAATGTAACATTTCAAATTTTCAGCAAACGGCAAATCGCATTAAGAAAACTGATTCTTTTATTTCAATAAAATTTAAGAAACATATCTTTTTCACATTGATGATAGAGAGGTATAAAAATTTACATTTCTATCGGGAATTGAATCTCGATAGCCTCTCGCTTTGTAGGTCGGCTTATAAGACCACTTAGGTACGCTTTCAGGCGAATAAGCCTTGCAGTCAATCAGCCACGATTACGTATATCTTGCCGCAAACCCCTAGCATACCCCTCTGAGACGATTTATCTCCAGGATTAGGGGATAAATTCTAAATATCTTTACTTCGCATTTGTCCACATAGCTACAGACGAACGCCTTACAAACTAAATTTAATACTAATCATAAAAGCGCACATTTTTTGTGAGAACATTCAAAAAAATCAGACGAATTTAACTAATTGTATGCTATGTCTACTTTAATAGGATCTGGAACATAAACATACAAACCTAGCGACAGTGTCGTTCAAGAACTCTTCTACTTTCTACTAAGACCTATCTTTTATGCTTCAAATACTTCACGAGTGTACAATGACAGAAATCACTGACCTCATTTTCTTGATTCTTGTCGGCATGAATCTTGTCCCTGAGCGCCACCAGCTCCGGGGGCCAGCTGCTGAACTCCGCGTCGGGGTCTGATAGCAGCACCTGAGGAAATCGACATCAAAAATTTAAACTCCCATAAATATGCCTAGGGTTTATAGCTGCAGCTGGTGCACTAATTGAGGCGGCCCATCCGGAGCGATACCACAAGTTCGCAGAATACTAGCAAAAATAACTTGTGTTGTGTTGTATCCTATCACTTAACACGCGTAGACCGCAGGCAATACAGCTAAAGCACGAATTGAGGCACAGTTGTCCATGGGCGTCCATACAACTAGAGCCCGCTTACCCCGTTGTCCGCTATACTATAATAAAAATATATCTTCCGAGAAAAACGTATATTAGGTATACCTAACTTGAGTTATAACTCAATGGAATAAAACCGCCGGCTATACAACTATTAAGTCACAAATTGTATGGGCGGTCAAATTATCACAGATCGCTTTCCCTTTTTACTGATGTATAGTAAAAAAACAACCACGCAATCAATAGTATACAATTCGCTATTCTACAATGCTGAAGCATATGCGAACGCACTAATTGAGCCGGCTCGTTCGAAGTGATACCACGGGCACACAGAATACTTAGTGCGAAAGCGGTAGTTGTACTGTGTTTTGCTGAGTGAGTGAGGATATAGGCCTTTAAAAATGCCACTTAAGTGGCGTAAAAAGCCGGCAATACAACCAAAGCACGGACTGTGGCGATCCATTTAAAAGGAAATCACTCACACTCATAATTGACGTTCACAACATCACGTAAACAATACAAACGATCGACTGAAGGTCCATCAGCTGACCCGCACTTATCAGTGCTGATTATGGGGACAAACTCATTATAAAATTAATTATTATTATTATGTATGCTTTGTGTACCCTTTATCAGCTAAGTAGTGAATATCTACTTGTTCGACTTTGTATCTTCATAAATTCAGTAATTTTGCGAATATTACCTAACGACATACAGAGATTTAAAATTAAAATTTTATGCTATCATATGAAATCCTAATTGAGAGTTAATATTTCATGGCTTTAATCATAAAAAAACTTTTTTTTTAATTATAGCGCTGAAGCGGCTTGAAACGCCGACTACACAACCAAAGCGCTGTGCTGCAATTATTGTCTACTATACCATAAGAAAAATATATTCCAGCAAAACCCCGTTTTTACTAATTTTTGTAATTACTTGTTTCTCTATCTCTCTGAGTCGGTCCCTCATTTCCGAGGATATTATCAGCGCTAGGGTTACTTTTGGAGCGGATGATCTGATGCCATTTGTTTCTAATTATGTAATTACTAATGGAAGTTAATAATGTAACTTACTAAATTAATCACTTCTATGTAAGTTTAAATAAAAAACAACTGGGCGAGACGGCGTGGTGAAAAAGCGGGTCAATCACGCGAAAACTGTCACTTAAACTGGCTCCCGGCCAGCGGACACCAACCACCGGCCGCACTTTCAATACGATGCCTACAAGGTATCTAATAATACGGTTTCATGAAACTAATTGCCTTAAAATATTATTCTGTGATCATATTAGGATAGAGAAAAATACATCGCATTTTTTATAAAATATTTTTCGCAGCTTGTGCATTATTTTTACCTTTTTTGTGGCTAAATTTTAAAATGTAACGAATTTCTTCATTAGATTCATTCATTTTAACAATAAGTAAAACAAATGAAAATCACATATTTTCCTCATTTGAATTTGGAATTATCTTCCTATAGGTTAATATTTTGAATGATACCAAAACCAGCCAAATCCAAATGGTATAACGACCGCGAAGCGAGTGTAGCGGCTTCGTTCCCCGGACCGAATGTAAATTTTCAATTATTTTTATTTTAAATTATAGCAGCCGGTAGAATTTCCACCAGCTTCAGAATCCTCTTAAGCCTTTCGTTCCAAATAGGTCCCATGAGGGTCACACGAGGATACATAGAGGTACATTCGGGGCATACTGCATATTGAAAAATACATCCAATAAAATACAAGTCTCTACATAGTTCCTTTATTGGGTCACCAAGCACGTATGAAACACATCCCCGCCCCGACGTACTGTGAGAAATTTCAAATTTATACCCAACATTTCTATATCACTCCACGACTAGGAAAATGTTATCATTTAGGCCCTTCCAATGAACAAAATACGACTTAGAATCCATTAAGATCTGTAATTGAACTCGCTAGCCATCGCGTCACGGCAACCAACAATACCGCTCGGCCACTAGAGTCTTTTTAATCTGAAGGTACTTCTCCAAAAATAGTTTTAAATACTATTGAGGGATAGAACTTACGCGGCGTATAAACATCAAATTATTACGATCTGGCATTTCACATCTCGTGAACGGTATTAACACAAAACGACCATCCACACCGTCACTAAGAAAAGCACATGTCACAATATAAAACAACGTGCATTAGCTGCGCACGCGTCGGTATCGCCACAACATCTATGGACCTTGCTCTATTTGACTACAAGTACGAAACCCAGACTGCGATACTCTCCGCCATTGGCGTTCGGCCAGCGCCGGCCGCTCCTACGAGCTTACTTTTATATAAAATATTATTTCTAAGTCTATCTGTTTGTCTGATAAACTATTTTTATAGTGAAACACCGGCAGGCAAGTCTGCTCTTTGGTAAGCGATCACCGCCGCCCCAACCGCTTCAAAATTCGCGTTTTGGTTCTGTTTGCAAGATTGTTACACAGTTTAAGCGGCTTAACTCAGTGGGATTCTGATATCCTCACGCACTCAGCGAAACATAGTAGAAGCACCGTTTGAAGTACAACTATTATTTGCTACCAAGCTAAGTATTCTGTGAGCCAGGTTATCACTTCGGCCCAATTAGTACGTCCGCATATGCTTCAGCATGACTCTCTCACGGTTGCGATTTGCGACAATATTAAGACACTCGCCCGGCCACTGTCAAGCCCTTCCAGAGACCGAATAAATTATAAATTAAATGAATAATAGTTCGGAACGGGATTCGGTCCCGATACCTCTCGCTTCATAGAAGACTTATTAAACCACTAAGCAACGAGGTTATCAAAATTTCTCTTTGTATTGAATTGTAGCTTACAAACAGATGTATTTGGAGTTCCACAACGGAGTGTTTTTAATACATGCCGCGCACCTCTATGTGGAATAAGCTGCCAGCAGAGGTATTTCCAAACCAAAGTAACTTGAGGATTTTCAAAATAAAGCACATCTATTCATTAAAGGCCAGCAACGCATCCTTTACGCGCTGAGCATACATGAGCGAGGAAGCCGCTTATCCTAAGTGAGCCTCCTGCTCGTTCATCTCATTATTTTTTTATAAAAGAATGAGATTTTAATATGTTCTACATTTTATTCGATGGTATACAAATTAATACGCGAGAAAAGGTCATCGAATCCTGTGTTTTACAACGTAATATTAAAAGGTTTTCTAATTATCGCTGCGTCCAATGAAAGAAGCGAAGGTGCGCGCACCCGTGCGAATTATCGTACGCGACCCCAATACATTTGGCAACACTTGGTATTTCCCGGTTTGATGATCTACCGATATTATTTGGAGTGCAAATACTTTTTTTATACGGTTTCTCACTGTGGGCCAGACCGGAATTTACAGCTTTACGGCTCGCCGAGAAGTTTAATTCGCTAGTCCTTCTCAGTGGGCTTAGCTTGGATCCGATGGACTTATTTTGACGTTGAATAAGCTGAATGTATTTATGTTGAATAAAATATTTCATTTCGTTTCAGTTAGTGTTTTCCGCGATTGGCGTAAGGGCGTCTCCAGTGAGATGGGCCTGAACCGTCACGGGGAAGAGGGCAGCCTGAGGGGATGAACGGTATCGCACCGATGTGAGATTGGTATTAAGCAGTTTTCGCCCTCGTCTCCGTCGACGTCGGATTTTAGTCCAAATCCAAAACTGTTAAACCAACTGTTACAAAAATAATAATAAAACGTAACTCGAACAATAAAAAAGAAGCAGAAATAGAAAAAAGACGAGTCAATACAACATTCGTAAATTTTAAGCTTAATCTCAAAAAATTTTCATTAAATATATGAAAATTTATATTGCTTATAATAAAAAATAAACATCATATTATCTTAGCAAACATTAATGATACTTTAAACCAGATGGAATGATATATTTACATAAAACTACATGGATATAAATGAATTTATGTGGCGTAATTAAAAGCATAACTGGTACATACCTGCAGCTGGTCTTGCAGCTGCTGAAACACCTCTTGCCGTATCCTTTCCACGTGGCCCTGCGATGCGAGCGGTTAGTACATACCATGCATGAGTTATAAAAATTTACACAAACCAATAAACGATACAGATATTTTTGAACTTTAGACTCGAAAAAAAAATCGGGAGTATTCCTTTGCAAGACTTTAATTTTGGCGACTTTAATACCAAAACGAAAAGAACTACTGCCAAGTCTAACATGAGGTTTCTGGAACAATAGTCTCGATTCTTTAATGCGTACGTTAGAATTGGTATTTACAAATGTAGGCCATAATTTTAACTTCTATAATATACACATTAAGAGAGAAACACTGTAAACATTTCGCAATATGACAAAACATTGATATTAATAATTTATAAAGTGTTAAAGATCAAAACACCTTTAATAAAAGAAGGGCGATGGAGCATATAAAAATTATGGCTTCATTCTGCACATGAGTATTTAATTTAACAAGATCTATTCAAAAAATAAGGTGAATTATAATTTTTCTTAAAAAAAATATTTATTCATTAATTTGTATTTTGTCCCTTTAAAAATTCTCGCTCAGATATAAATTATAATACAACAAATAAATTATAATTTTTGGCAGGCACACAAAATACGTCCAACTTTCATGATTCTCACAAACAATCTAAATGTTATGGAACTGTGAACATATATATTCAAAAGAATGTACCAAGGTAATAAAAAAACCGGTTTTCGTTATACATAGCTAGAGAAATTTTAAAATTCACCTTATTATTTGTACACACCTAGTGTTTCATGCATATGAACCCACTCCACCAGAATTGCTCAAGAATCGCCCATCTTTTTGTTAACTAATATTGTAGCAGAGACCCACCAGACAGAGGATAATAAAATCACGAAGATATATTTTCAATTCATTACATTTTTTAAATTAACTCCATGGAAAACCGCGCCACAGTTGTGTTGCCGGTTGTTGTTTTGAAACAGTTTTAATCTAGGCCATACTCGCCTAAGAAAGAAACTTGTTTTAACAAATATTAGAATTGATCAAATAATTTCGCGATTCTATTGTGTATGTGCACATGTAAATTGGCAATAGTCTTATTTTCAATTGAAAATTACCTTTTCTAGTTCCAAATCGATGTCCTGTTGGAACGAGAAATTGCCTTCCGTGTTCTCCGCTGTCTGTATGTGGGCTTTCAAATGGATAATCTATTGAAAAGGACAATATTTAGAATATGTCAAAAGACTAACAAATGTTTAAAAATAAACAAAAGGGACAAAATTATCATTCAAAGCAAATATTTAATTTGAAAACAGGGAGGCAAACGAGCAGACTCACTAGGAATAAGCGATCCTCCGCCCATGGACAACCCCAGCCGCTTCTGCGTGCGTTGCCGGCATTTATTATTTTATGTATTGTATAGCGGGCAAGGGAGGAGGCAGATCTTCTCTATGGTAGAAGATCACCGACGCCTATGGACAAGCGCACCATAATTCGCGTTTTAATTATATTGCCGGCTTTTTACGCCGTTTAAGCGGGATATTTTCAGAGTCCTTCGATATCCTCATTCAATCAGCGAAGCACAATACGCTTACCGTTTCATGTTGGTATACAGTGAACTCGTGGTATCACTTCGGACGAATCGGCCCAATTAGTATTTTAGTTCAAATATATCATCATCATCATCATGATGATATATTGATGATATATCAAATATATGTTCAAATATATGTTTGGATATAATTTTATCTGAGAGCTACAGTTTATTGACCTAATAGTGCGTACAGATTGGCGAAACGTAACATGCAATGCAACATTCTGCCCTTCATTTCGTGTTCTCTGCAAGCATGGGCGCGTAGCGCGCTCGAAACGCGCAATCTCTGCGCACGTCTGTTTCCATGACACAGCCCCTATGAGTTGTACGGCTAATTCTTTCATTGCATGACGCATTGCACGTTTCGTTTCACCTATCTGTACGCACCATAAGGCAGTGGGAAAAAATACCTGCTCCTCAAGCGATGTGACCTCTTCCTTGTGCCTCGCCTGCAATTCGTTCACATACTGCAACTGCTCAGTCTTCATCTCCTCCAACTGCTGCTCCAGTTTCCTATAAGCCGGTCTCTGTGCCATTTCTATAGGTGTTGACGTCTATAATTCATACAAACCGAGGTTAGGTTAGGTAATAGTAATAATATTAGGTCTATGAATGTAAGATAAAAAGTTGATCTAAAGGTTGTAAATAAGAGGTCAGAAATCCGAAAAAAATCATACAAATTATGTCAGAATAATTAGTATTTTAATTGAGCATCATATAGATTTCAAACGTGTAGTTTCTACACATTTCTACATGCTGGTCTAAAAACATATTGGATCACAATTTATACATTAATGTAAAATGAAATTCTCTAAGTCCTATTTTCTATTTAATTTAACTTTTCGACCATAAATTTAAAAAAAACACACCTGAATAGGCAGTTCAGCGGAGCGGGTTCTCCTTCTCGCATCGCCAGCGCCCATCTCGTCGTCAGAGGACGCAGCAGATACGCAGCCACGATCACGCCACACCTCATCGAAGTAGCTGAAGACATTTTTATACTAACAAGTTATTTACTCGATACTTTCATTATTTTAATTTACGGTGAAACAATTTCTTCTTATTTACCGATGTTAATATGGTACATTTAAAATGTAATGATTAGTGATCGAAACATTTTTTTTATAGTTATGTTTGTATATTTGTTTATTTATTTTTTTATTTGTTGTTTGTGTATTTGTGTATGACCATACACACTGGCGCTTGTGATGGGATACAGACGAGCGCTACCACTTTTCAAACTTAACTTTAAAATTTGTGTGTATTCTATTTTTATTGCTTTGTTTATGCTGTTGGTAAACTTTATATAAATCCATAACGGATTAGTTACAATATCTGTAAATCCGAATTTCTTTGGACAATCTCAATCTCATCCTAAATAGACTTAAATATTTACAAAAAATCATTACTCACCTATCACGTCTAGCAGCATGCAAGCAATAAAATTATTAGAGAAATATATTAAACCACATTTAATAAAGCAATAAACAAAAATTACCTCTGCTTTATATCGGAGCATTTCTTTTCAAAGAACGTCCGCAAATCTTGCATCTCCTTCTCGTGCTCCTTCCTCAATTGGGAGATGTCGGCGTTGCCAGCTTTCACGGAAGACAGCAGGTCTCTGAGGCGTCGCGTTTCGGACGTGTACTCCTGTTTAGTTTGCCGCATTTGCCCTTCTACCTCTCTCAAATCCGTTTCATACTCCAATTTCATCTTCCCAATTTCGTCACATAGCACCGATATCAAGCTTTCTCTCAATTTGTTCCTGAGATTGTCTTCAATGTAGCTACCAAACTTATTTAACAACACTGATAGCTTATTTTCAAAGCCTGTTTGAAAGTCATCTGATCCAGAACCAGATCTCAGGTCAGATTTTGAGTGGTTGACCGTTATTTCCTCCCGATCCATGTCCTTCTCGCCATTTGAACTTTGTAGAGATGTCATCCCACTCATAACAGCAGAGTAAAACTTTGTG
Organism: Delias oraia; assembly: GCA_018230265.1. Classification (NCBI taxonomy): domain Eukaryota; kingdom Metazoa; phylum Arthropoda; class Insecta; order Lepidoptera; family Pieridae; genus Delias; species Delias oraia. The sequence goes on from DWCF01000799.1 coordinate 28,274, forward strand.
TCATCTTTAATCATACCTTGATACTTCATGAAATCTGAAAGCTGGCCTTTAATTGTATCATGGTCAGATTGGGAGTATTCAGCAAGAGCATGTTGTAGTGTTTGCATTTCAGAGTAGAGGTGTAAATTTTCATGTTTAAGCTGTTCATGGTCATGATTTGATCTCTGCAATGAGATTGTCAACTCTTCAATGAGCTTATCGCGATGGTTTATAGCTTCTTCCAAATGCACAAGCTGAAAGGACATATGAAAAGCTTTGAAAACATTTAAATCAAAACAAATTAAAAATGCTGTTTAGAATTTTAAATTGGATTGATTACATTAATTTTAAATAAACCAAAATATTGAATATTTTCAAACAAAAAAACAACTAAAAACAAATAAATTCATTTAATTAAATATCAACATTGCCCTGTTAAAAATGTTATAATGTATAAATTGTAACACATAAAGGTAGCATGCAATGGATGTGAGAAGCAAAAGTAATAAGCAATACAAAACACAAACAAGACACACACAGTAACACAACACACATGCAAACAATACCTTCACAGTATATTCTTCACAAATTGTCTTATAATCGGTCGTCATGGTGCTAAATGACATTGTTTCATCAGGGTTTAAATATTTTGTCTCATCTTTCCTTTCCTTGACAAAATCTATTGTGACTTCTTCAATTAATACATCTTGCTCTTTCTCACTAAAGTTGCTGATTAGAGACTTCTCCGGGGATGACTGTTTTTCAGAAGAGTCAAGAATTTCCTCAATAATAACACTCTCAGATAAATGAATGTGGTCAGGTTGGTTTGATATTTCGTCTATTTTCATTAAATCAGTTGGTAATGATGTTAATATAGGAAATATGGCACTTGATTCAGTGTCAATAACATTTGCTGACTGAGGCGGTGGACCAAAAAAGATTTTGGCTGTCTCTAATGTGAATCTTGGGACACCTTTCCCTCTAATGTCTAACTTAATAATGTCATCTGAATCTGAACTTTTGTCATCTGCTTTTTTAATGCTAGTATCATCACTGCAAATATCTTCAGTACTTTTAGAATTAGATTTTTGTTTTACATTATCATTTAAGGAGTCAGAGTAACTTTTTGGAGAATCTATTTCATTATTATAGGAAATTGGCCTTTGTATTTCTTTAGAAGTATCCGATGATATTGGAAGGTTTACTGGGCTCTCATTGCTTATGTGAACTTCTGAATAGTCTAAGTCATAGTTCCAAGAAGCACTTTGATTCTGCTCATGAGCACTAGGACTGATGCTAGGTGAGTGTGATAATAACTGTAACTGGGGTGAGGCACTTTTTGAGGTTTTATCATGGTCAGTAAGGACTTTAAGTAAATCACGAGATTGTGACTGATCAGCATAAGGTTCAGAAATCGAAATTTCGATATTAGAGGGGATTTGTTCAGAAACTGATTCTGCTTCACTAACATTTTCCGCATCTGTTATTTCTTGTGAAATCTGAATAGTACGTCTAGTGTCTATTTCAGATAAGATATTTTCGCTTTCCAAAGTAGCGATCTGTTTAGAATGAACGACGTCCGGAAGGACATTCTAAAAATACACAAAGTAATAAATTATTCGAATAAAAATTCGTGACAATGAATGTTGTAGCGGACAGAGTTAAATGTATCACGAAAGGAATACTACTTTTTATTAGGTTAATCAGTCTGAAAACTCAAAATATTCATTTTATTAAAAGAGAAACGAAGAGGATCTACTAACACTATTTAAAAAGTTGTAGCAATAAAACTTACTTGAATTTCAGATGAATGATGTGGATTATTTTGAGCTTCATCCATTATTTAAGAAATTCATACTAACTCCATAATAAAATTCGTTTATGAAAAATTTTAAATCTGTTGCCAAGGAGACGTTTTTTTCAAACAATTTGTAAACCAACTCAAAACACAACCACAACACAAACGCCATTGACGTAATTAAAATGTTACCATTATTGCGTATAGAAACCAAGTAGTTTATACAGATACTGTTTTAGACAGAATTGACTAAAATTTATTAATTTCATTGATTATAAAAGCGACTATTTATCTCACTGAAGTTGCCTAAAAGTTAGTTGACAATAATTAATGTTTTATTAGAAAACAGATAATTAACAATAAATACTACAAATTATTTTAGTAATTTGTCAAGATCGGTTCATTTTAAAATTTTAAACGGTTCTTCACTCTCCTCTTTTCTTCGGGCCCAACCTCTATTTCTACAGGGCGCACACCTTCCCTTTCGCTTGAAGAGCCGTCAAGGTCGAACAAGTTAACGGCACGACCCTACGGGGCCTGTGACCACTTGTGAGCCTACGTGTTATTCTGATGAATAACACGTGAATGTGTGACCCATATATTAATACCGGCAACGTACACACTAACGGCTCTGCAAGGTCTAGGGGTGTCAATGGGCGAGAAGGACCGCTTGCCCTAGGTCCTTTGCCACCGTTAATAATAAAAAATTGCCAAGCTTTATTATTATATATTTATAATATTAATAGGATAGCATTATCGGTAAATCCTTTCAATGTAAATCCTTACTGTTTAAATAAAAATATAAAGCTTTTATAATTATGTTTTAATTTTATTGCATTTATGTAATTCTTATCATGAAATATAATCTAACTTACGATTATTTTTAACTAAAACTATTTTCTCACATTTTTGCTGTCATAAATGAAACAAAACTTTAAAAGTAGAACTTTATTGCTATTTACATAGTTATAACATTTAAGTCATCATTATAATATATAGTAATCAAACCTTTGCATAGTTTGTTCCTACAAAGCAAATAAGGCCTGTCATTGCATCTCACTTTAGTTATTTTTTATTAGTTTAAGAACTTTATTTCTCTTCATTCTATTTACATTAGCAGAAGCAATATAAATACTTGAAAACTGTATTAAAATAGGAAATTTTGAGCATAATTATGATCAAAATTAAATGGCCAAAGAACAATCAAAGTATACTGTCCTGACAAGTCATGAGATAATTTAGTCATGATTTAACACATTTATTGTAAAGCTCTTAGACCTTTCAGGATCTATTAACATACTTTTGTTGACCGCATTGTTATTAAAATAACATTTTTTATAAATTCAAACAGGCTTCATTGAAATGCATACACACTGGTACGTATTGGATTTCATTCATTTAAAATAAGTGAAGATATAAATATCTGTACATTATTATTAAAATTGGCACATATCCCCAATTATACCCCGAGCAATAAATCTACATACAACACTATTTTTCCCAAATTTGTTTCTCAAATGCAAACAAAATTGCTAGTAACTAACTCATAATTTATTCTCTACATTCATAAAAGTTGACTGGATATACTATTACTATTTATATTTATTGATGTAATAAAAGACTGAAGAGAGAATAGATAGCATTTTCTAATGAAATAAGCTACAGGCAACTGTCAAATCTTTTAACTAACATAATATCCAAATGACTAGACATTATTGATGAGTTGCAATATATTTTAGCCTTCATAAGCTCACCTTATCAAATTATTCATTTTTAAAAAGATGATCTTAAAGTCTGAAATTAACATCATAAACATATTTTTTTCCAAAAAGCCTGGGCAAATAGAACAAGACAAACAATGCCTTTACAAACTTCAATCATTTTTTCTTTTTTCATATATTTACATAGCTTTTACCAGTACGTTATGAGTTGTCTGATGCAAAATAAATTTGTATTAGAAATGTTGTTTTACATAAAACAAGTTAGGTTATACATTCTAAGTATACTGATGTCATGTGATTTCGCTTTACAAATGTACATTGCATCAGGTCTAACGCAAAAAATGAACGTACTTGTGTAAAAATACATTTGTTTACTTAAATGTTGCCAACTTTGTAGTGGTTGTCCATTTTCTCCAAAGTTACCAATTATTAGCACACGATTTGCAAATATTTAAAACAATGTTAATTGCAGGCATCCCATCTATGAGCTAAGATTATTTTAGTAGTTAGTGAAAATATAGGGCTGATTTATTCAAAGAGAATGTTGAACATTTTCTCTTTTATAACAGCATTGGTAAAATTGTGTTATGTAAAATACATTTTATTGCCAATACATCACCACTACTTACGACCTAATAAATCGTAAATTCTTAACAACTTACTTAAAGCATTGCTTAACTTAACAATTGTACGTTAACGAGAAAGTGACGGAAAACTAAACAGAATGTATGCGCAAGGTACACACTTGTTTGAAATTATGATCTTTATTATAGAGAGAGATAGCTACAGGGATATTAATCTAAAGTAACCACTGATTTCTTACTATGATTTTCTTCTCGCAAAACAGACATTAACATTCTATTAATTATGACGTTTATGTTAGCACCGACCATATTTACGGTGGTTTATTTAAGGTGCCTTACATAATCAATAATTATATTTAAAAAGTATTTTTAACGACATATGATGATGTAGGCATAAGACATCTTAAAAAATGATAATAAAACATCTTACTCTCAAATTTAAAAAAGGAAATTGAGGAAATGTTTTCTTGAAATAAAATTGCAAATCTAATTTTCTGTTAAACTGATAGTTTCAAGTTAAGCAATGTTTCAAAGTAAGATAGTAAATATTTTGTGCAATGATTTGATTGTAAACACTACCACATGCTGTAAAAACAGAATAAAAAGTAACTAAATACCATAGATAACAAATTTATATTAACATTAAAGAGAATTAATTGTACTTCATTAGTACTTACTGAAGAAATTCAAGTTTTTGTAAATTCTAATTAACCATATATGTAGGTAATTGTCGATTTAACAGCCTAATCAGGAACAAAACAAAATATTCCCCACTTCATCTAGTGAACACCGAGTTTATCCTGAAACAAAAAAAAATGTTTAGTGTCATTTAGCCATTGGCTTCAATAACATCTGTAGAAATTGTGGAAATAGTACACTAAGTAGAAGTTTATTTACTTTATCTTGGGAATAATAAAGTTAGGCTACATAAGAATTTTCTTCATTATTTTATTATGAAGAATAATGTAGTGTGGTACTAAATGATATGTGAGCATAAATGTAATGAAACAGGCTTCAAATAGATGATGAATGTTTTATATTTGGGAACACACTTCCTGACATAAGCTGGTAATATTTTTCAGTCAGATGAGGTGTATATTTAAATGTAAAAAAAAATAGGTTGGAAAGAATGCATTATGTTTGTAATATTCACCAATGACAACATTTGGTGTAATGAAAATTAGTAATCAGAGTCTGCAGTCAAGTACTTGTGGCCTGATCTCTTTCCTCATCCTCGTCTTCTTCCTGTGCCATGAGTTGCCTAGCCAGTTGTAGTGCCTGGAATTTGTGAATAATTTTCATTTAAACTAAATTTAGTCTCTAGCAGCAACAAGCTTTTTACAGTATAGTGGACAAAGAGCAGATAGGTCTCGTATATGGTAAGAGAATACTGCCGCCCAACACCAATCGCGCCACAGTCTGCGCATTGGTTGTGTTGCAGACTTTTTTTACGCCACTTAAGCGTCATTTTTAAGCGACTCCGACGTCTTCACTCTCTGCAAAACAGTACAAATACCATATCACGCTGAGTGATATGTGGCATCACTTCAGACGAGCCGGCCCAATTAGTGCATCAGCATATGCATGGCTTTCCAAACAAGTTATAAAATAAGGTAAAAGGTATGTAGTTATCTCGAATTTTTTTTTTAAAAATGAACAATTATTATTGTTTTCCTAAAGATATTATAATAGACCAACCAGATGATGTGATGGATAATCTAATATTATAATAAGTAAACATAGTAAATGTTTAAATTACATTATAGGTTTCTACATATCTGCTAATCTCATTAAAAAATCTGTATGGCTGTAAAAATATGTTATTAAGTTGATAAGTTTATTTCTTCTATTAAATTCTAAAAAGAACAGGTTCCAATTAAGAAAATATTATTGTTTTAAATAGTTCATGTTATAATGTATTATATCAAACTTTATACTGAGGATTATGCATTCAATTCACATAAGTTATTTGTGTGTAGATGATATCATATGTAATGAATCAACTATTGAATATCTCTCAATCTCTAGAATAGGTACAATTGTAATTAAAAAATGACACAATTTTTTAAATATTTCCTCTATTCAAACAAAATGTATCTAAATTGTCAATTAGAGATACAATGTAAACTGTGTATGTATGTATATTATAAAGCTTAAATATGTTTAGTTTGCAGCATACATTCAAAGATTTACACAATCGAGAATTAAACAAGGACATTTTGGCATGTGTTTAGTGTATTAAAATAATTGTTTTTTAACAAAAAGAAAAGTATAAGTTGCTAGGAAGACTGAATTCTCTGAGTTTGCGAACACATCAAGTCAATGAAAGAAAAAGTTAATTATAAATAGAGCAAATCATCACTATATATGGCAAACAACATACGCAATGACTATACCTGGAATTCATTGTAATGCATTTTTCGTTTCTTTTCGAATTCTAATCTTCTTTGCAGTACCTCTTCTGGCTCATCTTCCTCGTTATCACTCATTTCTACACATTTAGGTGGTTTATTCATACTCGCCGCTAACTTAGCTGCCAATATATTTGCGTCTACTTCATCATTAGTTTCCATATCACTGTCCATAGCTTCTGAGTAAGGAGTCTTAGGTTCGTCCACTTTCATATGCCCATAGTCCTTATTCGGAGGGTGAAATGTCTCCATTATATTCATTTCATCGAATCTCTGCTCTTTCGGTCGTTTACTTGTGGAAGGCATTCCATCTTGTCCATCAACACTACGAGATGTTTTTAAAATGCCCTTTGACGGTTTCTTTTGTAAATTCTGTGCCATGGTATACTTAAATATTTATTGTGACACTATATTTGACTCTAATGTTCTAGATTATAAAATAAAGTGCAATCATTTCTTTCAAATTACAAAATAATTCAAGCCTGCTTAGATTTGTTCCATTTTGAAGTTGACATTTAGCTGTTGAATACTGTTCTTATAAAAATTCATAATGAAATCAGTAATGTCTTTACTAAAAAAAATCTAATATAATATCATTAGAATAATTAAAAAGAATATTCGAAAAATAAATGTAAAAGCCTTATCAAGAGTCATTTTATTTTATATTGTAGTTCGATTATCTGTAGTCAATTATGTAAATGTGATCATACTGACACTGGCGACTGGCAGAAATGTATAATTCATAATCTGTATTATATGTTCCGTTTATATTTATATTATATAATCTGTTCTCAATATGTTCGTCTTTGGTTAAAATATTGGTTCATAGATATACCTAAGTTGAATCTCTCTTAGAATTTTGTTTTATATTATAGTTGGATTATTTATGTAAATATAACTGTCACTGGCAGAAGATACTGATACTTGCAGAATTGTAACCACTAGTCACAGGCCACAAAATAAGAAGACACTGGCAGAATTATAACAGTTAGTTCACAGAGGCCACAAAATAAGAAGAATCTTTGCTATTGTTGTACAAGTGTATTATATATTACACTTCTGTTACGAATTTTTACTAATGTAAATTTAAATATAGTTCTGTAGAAAAATGGTTGAAGATACAAGCTTAAATTCTAACAAATCAAAGGTAAAAAGTTTGTACATACAAATAAACTCAACTACAATTACAAAACTGTAATTTGTAGGCTACCTAGATAAATGATCATAAAAAATAACTTTATTACAGACTAAAACTGCTCGACCAAAGGCTGTTTATCTTTGGACTGAAGCTGATGTACAGAAATGGCTCCGTAGACATTGCAGTGATTATTACAATCTTTATTGGGAAAAGTTTCATGAGGTATTCTTTTGATAGCATTGTATCATTACAGACTTAACCTTAATGGTATAATAGCTACTTTATCAAGATACATTCTGGGCATTATAAGATTTATGTAAATGTTCTATAAAATATACTTCAGGATGTATTTTGTAAGGAGACTCATCATTTTACTTTCAGCATGACATAACAGGGCGAGCATTGGTCCGTATAAATGACAATACCCTTTTACGCATGGGTATAAGTAATCAAGAGCATCGTGAGGCAATATGGAGGGAGATTTTGAAGTTAAGGCTTAAGACTGACATTGTGGAAATAAGGGACTTGGAAAGAAGGCACAATTATTTTAACTATAATCTATAGGCTCTTATTAAATGAAGATATTTTCACAACACTTGTCTTATAAATTTTCCAAAAGATTAGCCTTAAATCTTCAGTAGGGTAAGTATAGTGTTTCTTTTCTATAAAATATTATAGCTATACAACTAAAAAAATAATCCGGTACAGGAGGCAGAAAGATGCTGGATACAGAGCAAAAAGGAATGTTCAAGCATAGATCAGGCAGTGGACTGTTCTGGTAATGATAAAAATTATATTATCTTGTGCATGTATAATTGTGAAATCTAGCAAAGACATAATTGTAGATGATAAAAAAATATATGTAAGTATTTAAGCATTTTATAAAATAAATTAGCTAAGCAAATATTACCATATTCCTATACATAGCTAAGTGGTTTATTCAATTTATGAAGTGCAAGGTATTGGGTTCAGATCCTATTCCGGATAATTATAAATTACAGAGTACTCAGAGATGAAGATGGCTCTGAGGCAGCTTAAGAAAAACAAGGCACTGGGCGAGGACGGAATCACTACAGAGCTGAGAGCGGGTGGAACAACGGTAATCGAAAGTCCTCCAGAGGCTATTTGAATCCGTCTTGTTCGAGGGCAAAACGCCGGAAGTGTGGAACAGAGGCGGGATGGTGTCGTTCTTCACAAAGGTGATAACAGCCTACTGAAGAACTACAGACCCACCACGCTTCTGAGCCATGTCTATAAGCTGTTCTCAAGAGTTATCACGAGCCGTCTCGAACACAGACTTGATGACTTCTAGCCTCCCGAACAAGCTGGTTTCCAAAGAGGCTATAGTACCATAGATCACATCCATACGCTGACGCAGGTTATACAGAAGACCGAAGAGTGTAACCTGCCATTATGTTTAGCGTTTGTGGACTATGAGAAAGCCTTCGATTCGGTGGAAACATGGCGGTGCTTGAGTCTCACCAGCGATGCCGCATTGACTTTCGGTACATCGCAGTGTTGAAGTGTTTGTACAACAACGCCACCATGTCGGTCCGATTACAGGAGCAGAGCACGAAGGCGATCCCACTGAGAAGGAGCGTAATACAGGGAGACGTATATCTCCGAAACAGTTTCCTACCGTAATGTAGGTCGCCTTCAAACTCCTGGAATGGCAAGGACTTGGCATCAACAGCAACGGCGAATACATCACTCACCTTCGGTTTGCCGACGACATTGTAGTCATGGCAAAGTCCATGGAGGAACTCAGCGTGATGCTCGAAGACCTCAACCGAGTTTCACAAAGTGTGGGCTTAAAAATGAACATGGACAAAACGAAAACTATGTCGAATGCCAATGTTGTGCCCACCCCAATCACAGTTGGTGGCTCGGTACTCGAAGTTGTAGACTCATATATCTACCTAGGGCAAGTAGTCCAATTAGGTAGGTTCAACTTCGAGAAAAAGGTCAACCGCCGAATCCAACTCGGTTGGGCACCGTTCGGGAAACTACGCAACGTCTTTTCGTCCGACCGTTTTTAACCAATGTTTGTTACCAGTGAAGACTTACGGTGCGGAGACGTGGTCTCTCACCTTCGGCCTTATCTCAAAGCTCAGAGTCGCTTAGTGATCTATGGAAAGGGCTATGCTCGGAGTTTCGCTACGTGGTCGAATCAGAAATGAGGAGATCCGTAGACGAACTAAAGTTACCGACATAGCCCGCTGAATTAGCAAGCTGAAGTGGCAATGGTCAGGCCACATCGCACGTAGAGCGGATGGCCGAAGGGGCCGAAAAGTGTGAGAGTGGAGACCACGCGCCGGCAAACGCAGCGTGGGACGTCCACCCACAAGGTGAACAGACGACCTAATAAAGGTCGCCGGAAGACGCTGGATGCAAGTCGCCTCCGACAGGTATTCATGGAAGTCCAAGGGAGAGGCCTATGTCCAGCAGTGGACGTCTTACGGCTGAAATGA
>DWCF01000800.1:0-38373 GCA_018230265.1 Delias oraia
TCTCAGAGTTCTCACGTCCATAACTGGTAGTAATAAGCCATCATCACACCATATATCAAACAATCAAGAATTATTTTAAATTTTATCAAAAACAATAAAATTGAAACTAAACGAAATTCAGATAAATATAACATATATATTCCGGGATTCAAACCCAATATCTCTCGCATTTTGGTACACCTTTAAAACCATTAAGCTAATAGGATCTATTTTAAGTATTTTTAGATTCCTAACAGAAAAAACCATTATCATTTACCAGTATTATTGATGCATTACCTTTTATAAAGCCTTCCAACACTGAACCGGGTGATATCAATAATTTGCGATACTTTCCTATGAAATATCGAAGGCTACGCCCACCTATCACTTTGGGGCCGTGATCGCTCCGGGCTCCGCTTACCGATTTGCCATTAATTTGATGCTAAGTACCAGCAAGATTCATATTAGCCATTGGTAAGGAATCTGTGCTGCTGTATAGGAAAAATACACGTAGAAAATACATGTCATTACCAAGCGAGAGATATCGAGTTCGAATCCCGATCTGGGAAATTAAAATTTTTAATTTAACTTATAATTTATTCGGTCTCTCCAAGTCTGACAGTGACTGGGCGAGCGTCTTAATACTGTCGCAACCACGGGAAAGCTTTACTAAAGCATATGCGGACCAATTGGTCCGGCTCATCCTAAGTGATACCACAGGCTCACAGAATACTCAAGCGTTGAATAGTATATGTACCAACTTATAACTTATAATAGTATATGAAACGGTTCTACTATATTTCGTTGAGTGTGTGAGGATATAGAAAGCCCTTAAAATGCCACTTAAGCGGCGCTAAAAGGCGGCACACGCTTTTATTTGATTTAATAAATTAAAACCGGCTATATGAAAACCACTCATTTGGTTAAAAATAACTCCGATGCACGTCAAAACAATGACATTATTCGCATCACCGCACCACAATTCTTTTATTAGACGCCACGTTATATAACAAAAGGAATAAAAACTGCCCTAGATAAGGCTGCAAATTGCAATAGATGGCGCCAGTTGTGCGTGTAATCGGTTCAGTCACGCCACGACCACACACGCGGACGGACGTGCTGGATAATTCTCGTTATTTCACTAATTAACACAATCAGTGTCCATTTGCTGCGTGAATATTGTTTTTTCCTATAATTTAAATTTCTAGCACGCAAAGTCTAGACTTAGGTTCGTATTAGACGCTAGGAAATTGATATTTTAGACTTTGACAGAGCGAAATTGCTATGTAGCAACAAAAGGCGGGCTTTTGATTTGAATATGTCTATAATTATCTACCCTGAAGTATTTGTTGTATATAAACGTTTAGAATTTGTATTAATACATTAATTATGATGTTAGAACAGTTGGAGTTTGATAGCTTGACTGATTAGGTTATATTTAACAATATCTTAATCACTGTGAATCTTTTTTGCGTACATAATTGGCGGGTTGAATCATGGACGAGGGTCAAACCACAAACAAGGGTATTTTTAACTGATTTTAGAAAACAAAAGGCTATCAAACATGTTTTTTTTGGTATAGCGGACAATAGAACAGATGGGTCTGCTATATGGCATCGTAACACCGCCGCCCATGAATATGTTCGCGCATTGGTTGAGTTGCCGGCTTTTAACGCCGCTTAAGTGGCATTTTTAAGGGCCTCCAATATCCTCACTCACTCAGCAAAGCATAGTAGAAGTACCGTTTCAAATACAACTACCATTTCACTCTGAGAATACTCAGAGTGAAATGATGAGCAGGTGGTATCGCTTCAGACGATCCGGCCTATATTGTGAGTCAGCATATTATGCTTCAGCATGGTCTGTACTAGGCTCTAAACTTGTATGACAGAATCTCCAGAAATTAAAAAATATCATTATACTGACACTGGCAAAATTGTGATTGCTAGTCACAAAAGTGAAATAATAAAAATAAGTTATCTATACACAGGATTACATGCAGAACATTAAAAATCACATAAATCTCAATTAAATGTTCAATGCGAACAAAAAATTGATTTTATTAATTGTCTTTTGATGAACAAGAAAACCCTTTATTTCTATTAGTCTATAACGATTCCGAGATATTATTAGCAATAGTTTTTAATTAATTAAAGTATAAATGTTAGATTAATTAGGACAAACGTGGCTGGACTCTGATGAAACCGGACATCGGCGCTTGCGTCGCACGAATCACTTTACCCCACTCAATACATCTACAGTTCTGTTGTTTATGATGTAGCTGACAAAATCTTCAGTTACCCTCATCAAACAAAAAAAATCTTTTATGAATTTAATTTTGTTTACCCAATTAAATAAAGAACAATTTGTATTTTTTATCCATAATTCAATAAAACAAAAAGAGCCTCCGATATCCTCACTCAGAGAAATAATACAATTTGTACAATTATTTCAAATTAAGGTTACAACAGTTGTGGATTTTTGTAATCTTATCTATTAATCATTAACATAGGATCTCACAATCACTTGATAATTGACGTGATTTCTTTACAATAGTTGTTGACATCAAATCCAAAAAAATTCTAACTTCTTATAACTAAGGTTACACCGTTTCCAAAGCTAGTTTGTTAGTAAATTATTTTGAATATTTGAAATATCGCTGAAGGCTGAATTAGGTTTCATTAAATTATTTAAAGTCCTTTTTAATGAATATTTAATTTTAATGTCTGTAAGTTATTTATATTTTTTAATTTGTGTAGTTTATTCTTGTCGTTTTTATAATATTAATTTCAATTTGGAAGATGCCATGGGACTACAAAAAACTCAACGTGAAATGGTAGTTGCACTTCTATCGTGTTTCGTTGAGTCAGGATATCGCAACCAATGCGCAGATTGTGGTGCCGGTTGGTTAAATGTGGCGGCGTTCTCTTACCATATAAAAGAGCCAGCTGCTCCGTTGTCCGCTATGCCACAAAATGAGTTAGGAAACCGAACATAAATAGACAGCGAATAGAACAATGACTATTATTGCAATGTATATATAAATTCTATTATCAACGCTTTATTTCGGGGTTAGGATGAATGAACGCAACATTGTATCAAATAATTGTGTCAACGCATCTGTGTCAGGGCGGATTTCCACCAATTGTATGCAAGCGTCGGCTGTCGCCTAAACAATGCATCCTGACACCCGTCCGGTGTGAAGGTGAATTGAACCTATTACGCAATGAGACACGGCTGAACGATATTCCTCTAATGTACGAAATAACATACAATGTTATTTTCCTCATCATGGAGGCTAACGAGCAGGAAGGAGGCTCATCTGGGTTGAGTAATTCCGCCTATGAACACTACTAGCCTCTGCGTGGCGAGCATCGCGGGTCTTTTAGGGCAAGGTACGTTCGCTTCTCTCAACAAATCTCAAACTCAAGTACATCTTCTCGTCCAAAATACCTAAATATATGAAGACGAAAGTCTTTAACCAGTTTATGGGCCTGATGGAGGAGCTCAGAAATGAGGTTATCCGCAGACGAACCAAAGTTACCGACAATGCCCGCCGTATTATTAAGTTGAACTGACAATTCTTGAACGGGGACCGCGAACCAGGGAACGCGGAGTGAGACGGAGTGTCCCACTCCGCGTGAGTGATAGCGCGTGAGTGATAGCGCGTTCTTGAGGGATATGTCCCACATATCCCTCAAGAAAGAAATGCGTAAATATATTTACTCACGCTAAAAGAGATAGGATTTTCAAGTTCATTTCATTCATGGAGGTCCAAGCGGAAGGCCTATGTCCAGCAGTGGACGTCTTACGGCTGAAATGATGATGATGATGAAGAGAGATAGGTATGCTCTTTTCTTAAAGGTTCCTGAGATTGGCTTAAAACCAAGCTGCAAGAAGGTGATTTCATAGAAAGGGCACGCGCCTATTTTTTAGGTAATATAGTGCGTGCTAGCGCCTTAAAAGGCTCAGTTGTTGGACGACAAACATCGAGGTGATACGAAATTGTCTATAGTTCAAAATACTGAGCGTGAAATGGTATTTGTACTTGAAACGATACTTCTACTGTGTTTCGCTGAGTAAATGAGGATATCGGAGAACCATAAATATGCTGATTAAGCCCTGTAAAAAGCCGGCAACATAACTAATTTTCGGACTGTGGCGCGTTTGGTTAAAGGCGGCTGTGTTCTCTTAACATATAGAATACCTACCTGCTCCATTATCCACTATACAATAAAAAAAGTTAATTATTTAGGTACTAAATATTATAATATATAGTATATATATCATCTATCTAGTATATATATCATCATGATGATGATGATGATATATAATACAATATATAGTACTACCCGCCTGCCAGGCGTGGTGATTAAGGCATAACAACCCCCCATGTTTGGGGGAGGCCTATGTCCAGCAGTGGACTTAACAGGCTGATGATGATGATGATGAAACAATATGAATCAATTGACTGATTCGCCAAAAGATGGCAGCACACGCTTTCTTTCGTACAATTCTTGACAAAACGCGTTATCTGTGGAAAAACGTGATTCATATGCGCGTGTATTGTTTTTCCGAGCGATTTCCATTGCGAATGAAGTCTACATTGATGAGCTGTATCTCTAAAAATAGTCTCACGAGCCAGTTGAAGATGTAACTTTAGCTGAACCCATCCACGTGACATGCGAGTTCGACGCTCGGCCTTGTTAGAGTTTTCGCGTTACGCACGTGACGTCACGCGGCTACGTGCGCCTGCGCACGGACCGCGCTGATGACGTACCGTCGACAAACTGTCGATACACAACACGACACTGAAGAGAGATTGCGACTTACATGGTCCCGTGGTTTACAGACATCTACTATCCTTTACCTACGACATAAAGGCGGTAGAGACAACAGATAACTACTCAAGGATCTGGAAGATCTTGTCAGATTAGCTAACACTGGACTCGTAGCCTACCGAAAGGAAAAAGCTAAAACAGATTTTTATTGCTATAGCGGACAGCGGAGTAGGTGGGCCTCCTATACGGTAAAAGAACATCGCCGCAAATCACCAACCGCGTCACAGTCCACGCATTGGTTGAGTTGCCGGTTTTTGACGCTCCTTAAGCGGTCTTGGTCCTTGGTCTCCAATAACCTCACTTAGCGAAACAGTGCAAGTAATGCTTGAAGGTGATTCTGTAAGCTTGTGGTATTGCTTTTAGTTATTATCTGTGATGGCTTAGAGTCCCCTTGTCCTGGGATGGAGCGAAGCCTCCGCTGTCCTTGAGCCTTCGATAGGTACCGCGAAGACACAGCTGGGATATTTATAGCAATATTTGTCTTTGTATGTATGAGGGTCGCTGAAAACCAAGTGCTACCCCTCTTAAAATTTACCTTTATGATTTTTAAGTATCCTAATCTTTTATAATTTTTTTAAATAAATAATTGTAGCGCAGTTGTTCATGGGCGGCGATGATCTCTTACCATAGACCTGACTGTTTCGATTCCCGCTACATACAATAAATGAGGTACATATGATTAATAGAAACGAGTCAATATCACACCAAATAAATTATAACAATTAGTCGTCTGCTATCGGAGCAATTAATTTGCACACAGCTGCACCTTCAGCCAATGAACCTTTCAAAACTCACTCAACGTATTGGTTAACGAATCTATTTTAAAACAGCTTCTCTCCTTTATAACTACATAGCACACTTTAGTTGTGTTGCCGGCTTATATACACCACTTATGAAGTTATCAATTTGTATTTTTATACATTGTGTCACTTCTATTTCTTTTACGGGCAACCCACCCGCCATGAAAGAGGCTGGAAGTGTCATTGATTGAAAGATCGCTTATCCTAACTTAACCTGCTAATTTTTTAAAAAAATCTGACAACGAGGCTAGTGCCTGTCCACCTGCGGGGTGCCGACGCCCCGTAACGCATATATTAGTAGTGTTGCTGGCCTTTACACAGCTTTAAACTCCACTTATTCATCCATTAAACAATATTTAATGAGAATTGATGTTCAAAACAACTCATTTATTATGTAATTAAAAATATTTTTATAAATTATAGAACACTTATTTTATTACGTGCATATTACAGTAATTTTGACAAGTGAATAAGGTCTTTTCTTCTTTCAGATATTCTATGTTATCTGTGAAACAACTACAACATTGTAAAATCATATATTTGAGTAATGTTGACAAAAGAATAAGGTCTATTATTTTTATGTATAGTAGGTACTATTAATTTATTTATATAACCATGATAGTAAATAGTTTCCGGGACGTGAAGAAAATCCCTCTTTATCAACACGGAAAACATTTTTTTTAAATAACACACTTACATTCCACTAAAGTTGAATGGATTGAGAACAATTTGTTTTATAGCATATAATAATTTTCAGGTTGGAATTCGCATCAACTTTACAGCCACCACTTAGATTTTATTACGAACATTATTATTTATAAAGCAGATCACGAGCCAGGTGTCTCCTTGACGGTAATAGATCTACGCCGCCCATGGACCACCGTCGATGATCCGAAATTTAGTTTACACTGCATAAATGTATACCCGTGGGAGAACCATGCTATATAATATGCGGACGCACTAATTGAGCCTTATCGATTGAAGTGACACCACGGGCTCACAGAATACTCAGCGTGAAACGGTACTTGTATTGTGATTCGCAGAGTGAGTGAGGATATTGGAGGACCTTAAAAGTGCCAATTTGTTAAGTTAAATTGTAAAAGTTTAATCTACGAGGCTCTCATAATATGATAGAATTTTATAATATATATATTTTAAATAAAGCACGACTGTCGCTTGTTAAGGTAGATAAGTAAGTAGATAGATAAGTAATATTCTTGTTAATACAGGTTTTTGGAGCTTAAAATGACGTGTCCTCTTTGTTAACCCGGTCTCACTTACCCAGATTTGACTATATTTAACAAATTTTAATAATATTTCTTACCTAGCAACAGTATTATTAATCGGAAATCTATGACTGTTTCGGCCGTGACCAATGACAATTTCTTGGGAAGCTTCATGACAGATCGAGCAAATTGATCAGTATTTATTTTATGTCAATTATTTCATTCTAAACAGCGTATAAAATTCAAAACTAAGAAACGAGACCGTGAACAATGCCTCGGAGAAAACACTAAATCGTTTTTCAGCTGGGTTACGTCACCAGGTTTTTAAGGATAGGGTCGTAATGGCTTGGATATCTCTGCAGGCAGCTGAAGTTTCAGAAGGGCGGTGCGCCGAATAAAATACCTTAAAAATACCTTAAAATACCTTAAATTTTTTATTAAAACGGTGGAAACCGAGCGCAAGGCTCACCTAGGGCATGCAGTCCTCCGCCCATGGACGGGTGCGTGCGCGTTGCCGGCCTTTAAGGAATATATCCGCTCTTTTCTTGAAGGTCTCAAGTCAATTGGTGCGCGGCATGAAGTGCCTTAAAGACGCCCAGTTGTGGAACGACAATCGTGGAGGTGACACGGATGAAAACCCTATAGAAACGTGCTTTTAAAATGCAGCAACGTTGTAAATACAGTTAAAATCAATTTCATAGTTAATTTGAAAGCGACGCAAATGGAAAAACAAAGTGACTTTCGCATAAAAATTAGTAGATCTCGAAGAGTACCGTAAGCCCTAAACGGTCAACTTTTTGGTGCACCACCGCCACCGAATAATTTTCTGTTAGTCTTGAAACAATGGGAAATATTTACGCGCATGTCTTGGCAATTACAGAACCTCGAAGTTTAGCAATGTCAATGTCTTGGAAATTACAGAACTTCAAAGCTTGTGTGCTCCAAAAGTCTATTTCTTTTTTTTATGATATAGCGGGCAACAGAGCAAAGAAAACACCGCCACCCATGGATAATGTTTAGGTTAGCGCCACAATGTGTGTTGGATGTGTTACCGGCTTTTTACGCCGCTTAAGCGGTTAAATTTCAGGAGCCGTATATCCTCACTCAGTGAAACAGTATAAGTACTATTTCACGCTGAGTATTTTGTGAGCCCGTGGTATCATTTCGGACGAACCGACCTAATTCATGCGTCAGCATATGCTTCATGCAGGGCTCTCCACGGTTTTTCAAACATAATAGCTTAAGGTTAATATATAGTATGTTTTGGGTACATATATGACATATTTATCAGATCAGAGTATAGAAATAAACTTCAATTTGTTTCTCTGAGAGTAAATTAAAATTTATTTATTGAGTAGGGACAGCATAACTTAGAACTAAGTTAAGCTAACAATCTTGAAATTGTAAAATTTTTATTGAAATAATATTTTAAATAAATTCTTTTCTAAAGCTTCATTTTCCCTTTATTACGTTTGGATTTTTAATTGCAGACGTGATGAAAGAATGAATTCTAAATTGCTAAATGAAGATGGCGAGAGTGCCATCTGGTCAACTCTGACGACGTTGTAAAACTATCAGTTTACGACACATAAAATTGTTATGAATATAAGAACAGATAAAAAATTCTATCTCAATCTCAAATCTCTTTTTTATGAGATAGTGGACAACGGAGCAAGTGGATCTCCTATATGGTAAAAGAGAACACCGCCGCCCATGAACAACCGCTCCACAATCCGCGCAATGTTTGTGTTGCCGACTTTTTACGTCGTTTAAGTGGCACTTTTTAAGGTCCTCCGATATCCTCACTCACTCTGCGAAACACAATACAATAAAATTTGGACGAGCCGGTCCAATTAGTGCTTCAGCTTGGCTCTCGCAAGGGTGCGACAGAATCCAGACACTCGCCCGGACACTGTCAGGCCCTTCCAGAGACCGAATAAATTATAAATTAAATTATAATTGTTCGGACCGGGATTCGATGCCAGTATCTCTAGTTTTACTGTACAATTTTAAACCATTAAACTACGAAGCTATCAAAATATGTTATGTGTACGGATACGCATAAATGTCATTTTCCGCGTATCAACGGCCGAATGATTGTTTGACACTGACACGCGGGTCAAAGATGCTTTGACAATTATTATAAATAGCTAAGTATTGCTTAATACTATGATAAACTTATATTTTAGTTTATATAAAAAACCGTGACCTTGGAATAAATAAATAATAATTAATTTGACTGGACTTGAGAGCGACCGGGCGAATGTCGTACTAATTGAGTCGGCTTAACCATGGGCTTACAGAATACACATACTAAAAGCACTGCTACTGTGTTTAGCTGAGTGAGTGATAATATCGAATGCCCAACCTTTGAAGCGGCGTTAAAATTCAGCAACACAACAAAGACACGGATGACGGTTGTCCACGTGCGACGCTGATCTCCTACCATCAGCAGACTCACAAAACACTAAGTGTGATACGGTAGTTGTACTTGAAACATTGCTTGTACTGTGTTTTACTGAATGAGTGCGGATATCGGAAGCCCATAAAAATGTCGCTTTAGTGGCGTTAAAAACCGGCAACCCAACCATTGCGCAGATTATAGTGCGGTTGTCATAGATGGGAGACCCACCTGTCCCATTATCCGCTATATAATAATAAAAAAGACTATTAAATAATCACGTACGTGATTATTATGTATATATAATAGCCTTTCACAATTGCTTTTTATATTACTTTTCATATATTATACCACAAATAACATGATTTAAAACTATATGAATCATAAAAGTGAATATAATTCGCCGCTACCACACGGCGCAGTCATCTCTTGGTTATTGGATAATATCCGTCGAGTTATCTCGGATAGTAGTAAAATTTGTTTTTTATTCATGATCGCACCATTTATAGAAGCCGAGCACTACACTCAATCAACGCGCACAGAATGGTACTTGTTACATCGGGAACCCCAATCGGAGCCCCAGGCGGGGGCCAAAAATGTGAGATAAGATAGAAATGCTCTGGATGTTGTGTTTTTACATTCTAATGGATACTAGAACTTAGATTTATTTATGACAAATAGATGCAAATTAAATCAGATGGGTTTTTTGAAAATAAAAATTTTATTGTAAGGTGAGCAATACAGCTGGCGGATCTATTCTATGGTGAGAGATAACCGACGCCCATGGACAACCGCGCCACAGTACTTTTACCGTACACAGTTTGAGCGAGATAAGTTCAATTAATACTTTCACTCATTCAGCGAAACAAAATGTCTCACGCTAGCATTCTGTGAGCTCGTAGAATCACGACGTCACGGTATCTTCCAAGACCGCAACGCCACGAGACTTTTAACTTTAAAACTATACAATAAGTGGTTTATTAAATGGTTAATATCAAAGAAAATATAGGCCTGATATTAATCTGGACCCCCATAATGAAGAGAATCGTTAGGGGCCGCTGTCTAGAAGTAGCAACTAAATTGTTGTCAACGATTCCATTAAAGATCCTAACCTACGTATCATGACGTTTTTATAATTACATTATTAATTCTGTGAGAAAAATATTCTATATATTTATCGAAACCGCCTCAAACACACTTTGTGGCACATAAATACTTTTTGCTTTATAAAAAATACAAGTTTATGGTATATTCTGTGACTTTTGGAACTTATTACATTTTTATAAATGTAGTACTCACATAAAATTAGTAGGTATTCAACGGATCATTCGTAATTTGTTACAATGACAAAGATCCCTAGTCTAATATTTCTCCCATAAAGAAATTCAATGTACACACCAATTTTTAAAGATGTGTTCGGAAAGTTTCTTGTCATTTTTTCTCTACCAGCACAACACCATTTTGCAAAGTGATTGTTTATATATGTATGGTATACTTCAGTATACCATTATTACATTCAATAAAAATGTCTTTGACTTCGTTAAACCAAAAGTATTCTTTTAAAACGGATAACCAATTAACTAATTAAGGAGCCAAATGAACAGTCAAGTGTCAACTTTCCCGCCACGTGGGGCCGCGGCTGTCAAATTAATTCGTCGTCTGTCAACCGACTGTCACGATTGTCAAATTATATTAATTGGATCCATCGGCCCCGAACTGCGATTGATAAAGTGATATGACTGTTTCCACTTTATTTATTTATTTTATTTACACCATTAAATATCACTTGCCTTTGTTTAGTGTTTATGATTATAATGGATAACCGAGCAGGAGTGTCTATGGTAAGAGAACATCACCCGTGGACAACTGTGCCGCAATTCGCGTTTTGGTTGTGTTGCGCCGCTTAAGCGTCATAACTTCAAGCACTTCCAATATACTCACTCAGCGAAACATAGTACAAGTTATGTTTCATGCTGAGTATTCTGTGAGCCAGTGGTATTTCTTCGGATAAGCCGGCACAATTAGCGCGTCAGCATATGTTGCAGCATGGCTGTCCCACGTATGCGACAGTGTGACAGAAAGTCACCCGGCTACTTTCAAACCCATCCAAAATAATTTTTTTTTGTTTAGACCGGAATTCGAATCCGATACTTCTCGCTTCGTGGTAGTCTTACAAAACAACTTAGCTACGAGGCTCTCAAAATCTCTCAAAAAGTCACAATCTTAATAATACTTGGCTAAATGACTTCATTTTACATTGACAGATTACATTGACAATATGTCGTCAGCAATTACATAAAAAGTAATCCCCGTTAAATGAATGAAAGCGTCGAACGTTTGGTATTCTTTAGAAAGCCCTTATCTTAAACACTTGTCCAGTTACTATTATCTAACTAATGAGACCGCTCTGTTAACTGTGCTGTATTTAGATACGATATAATTACGTCTAAACCAGTGGTTCACAAACACTTTTGTTTCAAAATTTAGCTGGATCCGATGGACCACCTGTAGCTACATTACTATCAATTTCTAAATCTCTAAATAAAATGAACGAATTAATCCATTTCGAATAAAATGGCTAGAATTAGGATAATAATTTGATGTTAGATGACAAGCCAACTTTATAGCTCTTCACTATAGAAATTTAATTAATTTTCACGCACCCCTCCCCGTGCCTCCGCTTACAATTGAAAAACCTCATTTTCTAAGGCAGACCCCATCTTTTTTCAGAATTACTGATTTAAAGTGTAACTACGAAGTCGAAACCTTGTTAGAGTGTACGGGGTTTGATATATTTTGGAGTATGTATTTCTTAAGTAATTGGGATCAGAGCAAGCGCGGATTACGGGCACGGTTGACCATGGGCGGCTGCGATTTCTTAACATAGAGGACACCCGTTCGCTCCATTGTTGACTATACCATAAAAAATCGGTCCATTCGTATCTGAGGAGTTTGGGAGAGTATATGCTGAAGTATATGCTGACGCACTATTTGGGTCGGCTCGTCCGAGGTGATACAACGGACTCACAGAATACTCAGCGTGAAACAGCAATTGTACTGTGTTTTGCAGAGCGAATGAGAATATCGGAGGCCCATAAAAGTGCAGCATAAGCGGGGTTAAAAGCCGGCAACACAAACAATGGTCGGATTATAGCGCGGTTGTCCATGGGCAGCGGTGTTCTATTTAAAAAAAACACCGCTACAATAGAATTTTATATATTGTTTTGATTGAATTTGTAAACAACTATTTTTAATTAATTCCGTCACGTGAATATTTGTCGTCTTAACAATGATTTGTGCATTTAGTCCGTCCATCATTGTTAAGGTATAGATTGAGATATGCTGACTCAGCAGAATTTATGATAAATTTGTTCCATTTATTAAGCATCCAATAATTAATATGCGATTTCAACCACGCATTCATAAATATCGAGTACATTTAAAATGAACGCAAGACAACATGGCCAGTTGTTTTTTTTAAGTTGCACGTCTTCAAGACTTTTTGATCTTTTTTTATTTTTCGCCAACTAATTTTAGTTTAGGCAGAAATTATATTAGTTTGTATATAAAGTTAATACTTTAGTCAATAATTTATATTGTATACGTATTTCCTCTAGTTTTAAATTCCGAAAATGTTCGGACTGACGTACGACACTGAGGCAGAGCTTCGATGTCAGTTTAACGGTTTGACTTTTTGGCTATAATTGATATGACATATTTTTTTATTCTATAGGGGACCACGAAGCAGGTGGGTCTCTTATAAGATAAGAAAACACCGCCGCCCATGAACAACTGCACAACAGTCCGTGCATGGTTATGTTGTCGACTTTTTACCCCGCTTAAGCGGAATTTTTAAGGGCCTCCGATACCTGTAATCCCTCTGCAAAACACAGTACAAGTACCGTTTCACGCTGAGTATTCTGTGAGCCAGTGGTATCAGTTTAGACGTTCCGGCCCGATTAGTGCGTCAGAATATCCTTCTGCATGGCTCTCCCAAGTATAAGGTATAAGTAATATAAAATTAATTAAAAAATAGCATAACTCTGTCAAATATCTTGAGTTTAATTTGTGGCCGGAGAATCGTGAAGTATATTTATTCCATAGACTAAGACCAAGGACTAATATTATTAATATTTAATGCCAACCTTTTCACAAAAGCCTCCCACAGAGATGCAAAATAATTCGTCCTCGCACCGATAAAGTCGATTAAAAAAAGTCACTCAGTTTCTTATTGCTACGGGCTAGTGTCAATATAAAATATAAACTTATATTATTCGTCTCTTAAGGAGGCCTAAATCCAAATAGTTTTTTTAATTACATAGCGCACAACGGAGTAGGTATTCATTATGGTAAGAGAACACCAGCGCCCATGGACAACCGCGCTACAAGGCTTTGATTGTTATAATTTAACTGGTCTTCTAAATCCTCGGCCATTCAGCAAAACAATGTGCAATTACTGTTTCACGCTGGTATTATGTGAGCCTCTGGTATCACTCTCCCCAGTGGGAATGCCATGTAACGTCTTACCAGTTTCAGACGGTATAAAGGCACTCGCCTGTTTATATAAAATTTAATCATAAATTTTATATAATTCTTTTACTATAATTAGCATCTTTTTATATTATTGTTTATTTATGACCTAAAATTTTAACATACTATGTTCTTTTTTACATTAGAATCTCATTTCTCTAGTATTAATTCTAGTTATAACCAGATTTCTTCAGCTGTTCCGACATAAATAACAAACATCCATCAAAATGTTTACATTTACTAAGTTTAGTTCAATAAGAATATTCCTCTGAAGTTCCATAAATAATGAGTCAATTAAATCAATTTTTTCTTCGAAAATCTAACCTACTACTACACTATACTAACCTTACCTATATACTATGTTATAGTCTGAAAAACTACTACAGAACTGTGTCAGTCACTTTTCTGCTTACTTGAAGAGACTAGTCAGAAAGAGATGACTCAATCTATATATATTTTTATGCTATAGCGGACAAGGGAGCAGGTGGATCTCCTATATAGTAAGAGAATACCATCGCACATGGACAACCGCGCTCAAGTCCGCGCATTGGTTGTGTTGGCGGCTTTGTACCCCATCTAAGCGGTATTTTTAAGGGCCTCCGATATCCTTCTTCACTCAGCGAAACACAGTAAAGGTATGGCTTCAAGTAGAACTACTATTTCACGCTTATTATTATGTTTTTGGCTTTTCGATGTAATTTTATAACTTTAGAACTGTTTCACCTATCCAAACCAAGTTTTTAATCTTTGTTCCGATTTTTTAGTAGATGGTTTACGGGAAGTTTTCAAAAAATAAGTTCTTTATTTATCACATTTTTCGTAATAAATGAATTCAATATGGCGGATCATTGTGTTAATGGGGATTTAGCTGTCAAATTGAAACTTTTTATACGTAGTGACGCCGGGTCGCTAGTATAATATATAGTCTATGTGCCGTTCTGTAGTACTTCTAGATTCTATTACACAGAAGCGTCATCCGAGCCGTGAGGTTATCACAAGTCATTATCAGTGATGCTGTCCCGCTCCCGCATCAAATAAATTAAGATCTCCGGCGGGATAGGTGCATAATTTTAATGTTATTTATCGAGCCGCGCCCCACTTTGTCGCGCCGCGTTCCTATCTGATAGTTTAAGGATATTATTTTCTACTGTTAACTTCAACGGGATACATATTTTTATAGGGCTGCTCTGGAATATGTTATAAACTTACATCTTAATGTATTTTTATAGAAGGTATAGCGGGCAACGGAGCAGGCGGGTCTTCTCTATGGTAAGAGATCACCGCCACCACCATAACCGTCTACAATCCGCGATGTATTTGTATTGCAGGCTTTTTTTGCTTCATTTAACGTCATTTAATCATTTCATGGACCTAAGTTTTCCGCACTCATTCAGCGAAACAAAGTACAAAAAATGTTTCACTCTAGTATTCTGTGATATTTTAAATATATACCTAATAATTTATAGATAAAACAAAACCAGTTAATATGAAATGAAATAAACACTTTCCATATATATATATATATATATATAATAATAATTTAATAAATGGGCCAAAATATCCAGAGTGACCACAGGCACATAGAATACCAGCATGAAACTTGTACTTTTTTTCGGTGAGTAAGTGATACAGCCTATGCGGCAACACACCCGAACAGTAATTAAATATTACCGTCAAAACCTGCCCGGATGTCCGCTATATAATAAAAAAATGAATTTATCCTGCGATAATTATAAGCCAGGTAACCCTAAAGAGTTGTGGCGTGATGATCTCTTGAATAGTCGAAATGTTACAGTAATAACAATGTTATGGAATGTCAACTGTTGTTAACCGGCCGGCATTCTTCTTAACCGACCACCGAAAGACCAAAAAGGACTCGTAGACAGTATTGTAAGCTACCATGATGTCATGGGTACTAGGTTCGAACTCTGTCTGAATAGTTTATTAGTTAATTTGAAAATTTATTGTGCTTGGAACGTGGTTACAGTGGCCAGGGACTCAATACATGTCTAACGCATGGGATAGCCATGCTAAAGTACACGCTGACGCACTAATTGGGCCGGCTCGTCCGAAGTGACACCACGGGCTCCCAGAATACGCATCGTGAAACGGTACTTGTTCTATGTTTGGCACAGAGAGTGAGGATATCGAAGGCCCTTAAAAGTGCCGCTTCAGCGGCGTAAAAAGCCGTCCATACAATTTAATAATTAAATAAGGCTCACTCCCAGTTTGAGCAGATTGTTAAGTATAACACATTAAGCGATATATAAAAACGATTACATAAAATTAAATATTTCATTAAGAAATAGACAGGTCACGCTACAAACTAGAAGATCAATTGAAGCTTATTTTATTTTTTTATTCATATCAGGAGCCAATCGAACAGAAGGATCACCTAGGATAAGCGGTCTTCCAGCCACGGCTAGGCCGTTGGTGAGTTATCGGCTTTTTAGGGATAGATATGCTTTTTTTTAAGGTTCTCAAGTCGTATTGGTTTGGAAATAGCTCTCCAGGCAGTTGATTTCACAGAGCATTTTGTGCCGCCCGCCATCGATCGTGTTTGATGATGAAATTCAGCAGCAGGTATTAATCTAAACAGCTCAGAACATATTCCGTCATAAATGTGATAGAAGATGGTGATGGAACCAACTCTATGCAACGCCAGCCTAAAGTTGATCGGAAAGGATCTGGTCTAAGGTTTGTAAGATATTACTGGCTGTGTGCTGTGAAGATATTGATTTGACTTATCTATGAACCGATTCTCCACGCTTTCTCCATATGAGATATAAAATATCCCGAACCTTATTCCAAGAATAACTGTTCACTCGCAGGTACTGAGAGGGAATTTGTTGTAATTATATTGGTTCATGCTAAATAAACAAATAGTGATGTTATATGGCTATCGATTTAATATGCCTTAGATTAATTCTTGCATAGGAGAGAAATGCAGACAGCTGAGTCAATATTTGTACCGTGCTTTGATAGGTGAGTTACTTCGAAGGTTTTTGAAATTACAACGCTAAAGCGGCGTAAACAGAACTAAAGTACGGATTTTGGCGGTGTCCATACGCGGCGGTGATCTCTTACAGTAGAACAAACTTGCCTGATCCGTTGCTCGATATACCTCAGAAGCCTCGCACAAGTAATATTATAAGGATATTATAATAAATTGCTTTGTGTTTTTTGTTAGGGGTGCTGAAAACCGACATTTTATTGTGGTGGGGAATACAGAGCGCAATCTCTTTTTAAAGTTTGTATGTTTATAATTTTTCTGTTTCAATTTTTTTATTGTTTTGTTTATGTTGTAATGAAAACTTTTAAACAAATATAGTTTTCAAAATACTGACTGAAAAGTTTCAATATCTTTCAATTTTACGCATATTATGCGTAAAATTCACGAATTTTATGTGTTTTTGAAGTCAATTATTTGTAGTTTTTATATGAAATATTTGGCTATTTTAATTCTCTAAATGTTTTCTTTTATAAAGAACAGTGACAAACAAACAGGACTCTCACCTAGGATAAGCGTCCTCCGCCCATGGACACTGCAAGCCCTTGCAGAGCCGCGGGTGCGTTGCCGGCCTTTAATGGATAGGAACGCTCTATTTCTGAAGGTCCCCAAGTCGTATCGATTCGCAAATACCTAATGTATAAACCGATAATTTCCATAAAGAATTATGTCAATGTATTGACAATGGATTACAATTTACATTGTTGTATTCTTTAATAGCAGATATTGCATGTCTGAATTACTATTCAAGAATTTGTCTGATGAATTACACTAAGTAACTTACTTATTTTTTTTGTGTTAAAGCGCACAACATAGCAGGTGGGTCTCCTATATGGTAGGTGAACACCGCCGCTCATGCACGACCGCGCCATTGCCGCGCTTGCTGTATTGACGGATTTTTACGCTGCTGA
The DNA here is from genome assembly GCA_018230265.1 of Delias oraia. Taxonomy (NCBI): domain Eukaryota; kingdom Metazoa; phylum Arthropoda; class Insecta; order Lepidoptera; family Pieridae; genus Delias; species Delias oraia. Next base: position 17,699 of record DWCF01000800.1, read on the forward strand.
ACGGTATTTTTAAGGGCCTCCGATATCCTAACTTACTCAGCGAAGCACAGTTGAAGCACCGTTTGAAGTCCAACTACCATTGCATTGAACACGTGGTATCACTTCGGACGAGCCGGCCCAATTAGTGCGTCTGATATGCTTCAGCATGGCTCTCCCACGGGTGCGATAGTATTAAGACATTCACCCGGCCATTGTCAAGCCCTTCCATAGACCGAATAAATTATAAATTTAATTACAATTCCGGACCTGACAAACCTGATACCTCTCCTTTTGTGGAAGACCTGGAAACACTTAGCTACGAGGCTCTCAATTTACTTTTATGCTTATGAAATAAAACATCGATATAGGAACATCCCTATTTATAAGTGGATAATTATTTTCGAGTCGCAACGAGGCAGTGTCGAGTGTTATTGTTTCCATAATTGAGAATATCTCTCCCCGATTTGGTATTAACTGGCTAGCATTTAGCAAGAACGCATTATATCTTGCTTCGACTTGCTGAGATAAGAAGAACCATAGACTATCTATGCCTAATCTGTGGTCGGGTTGACGTTTGGTTTGACAACAATTATGAATTTACAATAAAAACAAAGCTTATGAAAGTAAATTTATAATTTTTATTTTTGAAAGACTCTTAGCTAAGAGGTTTTATAATTGTAACACGAAGCGAAAGGTATCAGGTTCGAATTCCGGTCGAACAAAAAAAAGTTTAATTTATAATTTATTCGGTGTCTGCAAGTCATTTAAATTTGGAGGGTAAGTGTCTTTATATTTTAGAAGTCGTTGGAGAGAAAAACAACATGGAAACATGCTGACGCACAAATCAGGGTTGGTCGTTCCAAGTCCTTAAAATTATGCCGATTAAGCGGCGTTAAAGACCAGAAACCCAGGTAGTGCGGTCTGTACCGAGTACCATATAGGAGACCCACTTGCCCCATTGTCCGCTACACCATAAAATTACCCAATGATTTGATTATATGTATCAGATGTTTAAGTTTGCAGGCGTATCTATAAATGAATCTATGACGGTTGTAATAATTTCGCAATATATCCAATCATATCAAGTAACGGTCTCTGTTCGCTTAGCATATCACTTATCGGAAGATTTACTTCGCCCTTTAAGATAGAAAGCCGTTTGAATATTAATACATTTGAGGCGCTCTAGAAAATTGAATATCAGGATTAATGTGTATACTGATAGCGTGATTGAAAATTCAATTTTCTCACCTTTCGCTGAGTTATTGGATGTTTATACTAACTTTACAGAAACCTAACGCACTAACAAGATAAATTCACTCATGAACACTTTTCATAATATAAATCTCTCCCTAAAATGTCTCGTTTGATAATCAAATCAAATACATAGGTCACAGATTCAAAGATTACAGAATGTTCAGCGTGAATCAGTACTCGTGACCTTGTACTGTATTTCGCTGAGTGAGTGAAAAAACAGCGTAAGGGGCGTAAAAAGCTGTTAATACAACCAATGCGTTGACTGTGACGCGGTTGTCAATAGGCGGCGGTGTTCTCTTACTATATAACACCACTTGTTCAGTTATTCGCTATTCCGTAAAATAAAGTAATTATTAAGGTTGTTCTGAAGATTTAATGGGACGCTTCTTGTCAGAGATATCACAAACTGAAACCGGAAGTGATTATTTTCTTTATTGGATTAATTCATTCCGGGTATAATATCAGTTCATTCGATTTGGAAAATGACAATTAGTATGTGGTCTATGTGACCCTACATAAAATATCAAATTTATTTTGAAGACCGGCAAGGCACCCTCGGCTATGCTGAATGGTCACTGTTAAGGATGTCCATGGGCGATGGACTACTTATCTCAGAAGCCGCTAAAAACGCTAAACTAGTGGCAATGTAAAAATATTTAACGTAAATATAATTAAGGCGGTTTATAAGTATAATATCAAAGGACAGCGACGCACCCGTGTACCTGCAAGGATTGGGGGAGCACCAAGGGTGGAGGTCTGCTTGTCCTAGTTGAGTTTCCTGCTTGTTTGACACAAAAAAGAAATAAATCAGTAATGACACGCATTAATAAATAATGTTCACCATATACGGACGCACGTAACACGTGCTATTCATATTTTATTTAATTAAAAGTACTATTATAGAGAGCGCGTGCTGTACTCTTACGGACTGACAGTTTTGATACTTTGATTGTTACAATAATTATGTATGCTTTAAACTGTGGGTAGTTTGGAAAAGAACTGATGTATTCAACGTGGTAGGAAAAAGCCAAAACATTTAGAATTCTGTGTAGGAAAACCGCCTTTGCCGGAAACGAAGTTTTAATTTCATTCATCTATTCCAGCGATCCCAACCTATTTCAGCCACGGACCCTTTAATCAAATAAATAGCAAAATAAATCGGATTAAGTATTTACTTAATCCGATAGTTAGACTTAGTTAGACTTTAGTTAGATAGATAGACTTTAGTTATTCTTAGCACTTACGAGGCCTAGAGGCGACACCGTGGAGCACATCTTTCTATTTCTTGGTTTCTTTACCTGTTTGTTATTAAATAATGAATATTGTTCTGGTAATTAATAAATCAATGTTTAATAAGATGTTTTTTTTGTTTGTGGTGTATCTTTAAAATTTACCTTTTCATGCGTACCTTGAACACAAAAAATATACACTGGACTTGACTATTCAATTTAAAATGCTCTTCAAGTATCAAGTGAACAGATCGCGGTACGCGCAATAAGGTAGCGAGTGGGTGCAACAAGTGGTGATAACTCAAACGTCAAGGCAGTTATAACTTATTTAGAAAGCTTATTGGTATCGCTGGAATCAATTGCCACCGCTACTTAAGAATATCATGAGTTCGCTGTGCGAATGTCTCCTTTTCGCTTCCTTATTTCAATAAGTCAGGCTTTCGTTTACTTCCATATTTAGTTATAACTCTCAGAATACTGAAATAATACTTGTACAGAGTTTCGCTGAGTGAATGAGGATATCGGAGTCCCCTGAAATGCCGATTAAGCGGCTTAAAAATCTAGCAACACAGCAAGCGTAGGCTGTATCGCGGTTGTGAATTGATGGCCATGTTCTCTAACCATGTAGCGTCATAGCTGAATGATATGATAGTGTACTATGAGAGGTATCGGGGTTGAATCCCGGTCCGGACAATTATAATTTAATCAATTCGTTCTCTGGAAGGGCTTGATAGTGGCCGGACGAATGTCTTAATAGTGTCGCGTCCGTGGGTGAGTAAAGTTGAAAAAAAATGGTAACGTACTAACGGAGCCGACTCATCCAAATTCATACCACGGGCTCCCAGAATTTTCAGCGTGAAACGGTACTGTGTTTCCCAAAGTTAGTGAAGATATCGGAGACCTTTGAAATGCGTAAAAATCCAGTAAGCGCATACTGTTGCACGATTGTCCATGGACGGTGATGTTCGATAACCATATAAGAGATCAACCTGTTGCGTTGCCTCCTATACCATTAAAAACTACACATTCCAATAATTGTCTCTTTGTCTAGCAAATCACAGAACTCGCTGCGTTCATGAGTTGTGAACATAAGTCGAAATTACTAAACCTCTAAGTCGGACAGGCAATATTTCTAGACAAACGCATACATTACGAAGTGCTAAGCCGGGCTTATGTCGTTAATAATACGTGTTTTATTGTGAAAAAAGGTTGAAAACTTGATAAATTTCAGCTTGTCAATTTGTAGTGGCTGGAGGAATTTATATTGTAATTCAATTTAAATACTATTACATGGTGTTGTTTGTATTGCATATGCTTTATATTACATTTATATGGCGGTTATGCATTTAAGGGACAAGAATTATTAAAAGCAAATTTATTTAAATATTATAAAAATTGACTTCCTTAACGAAAGAAAAATAATCCTACTCATCAGCAATAACATAAGAACGATCTGCATAAATATGGCAAGCATCGGAGCAGGCGAGTCTCCTCTATGGTAAAAGAACACCGCAGCCCATGGAGAACCGCGTCACAGGTCGCGCATTTGTTGTGTCTCCATTTAACGCCGCTTAAATGGCTGAATTTCAAGAGCCTCCGATATCCTTACACACTCAGTAAAACACAGTACTAATTTCAAGATAATATTCTGCTAGCCTGTGGTATCAATTCGAACGAGCCAGCCCAAATAAAACTTTAAAAAACTTAAACTAATTGTGGGACATGAAATTTATATTTTAAGTTTGTTAAGCTTGTCTAGGAATAACGTTTTGAAATAATTCATTTAATTATTTTTTTAAAATATTTAATTAAAACTGAATGTTATCGTCAATCTCGGAGCCGTTGCTGTCTCATTACCATAATGACCTTGAGGTCGTTGGGCAGTCGACTTAATCGCTACTTTAAAATAATTAATTGTCACTTTAGCTCACCCCTTGCGACCTAAAGAGCCAATCAAATGGAAATTAGATTCAAATAAGGTAATTGTTCCTATTTCCAATCTTTATTTCGATTTTTTAATTATAATCTCTCTCTATCTCAAGTCGATCCCTCATGTCTGAGGAGGTTGCTGACTCTCTTGGGAAACAATAGAAGCAACGGTCCCCGTTGCTTTCTGCCCATGTGTCATTAATTACAATGATGATACTGTGAAATTTGCTAATATATTTTTTTAAACAGTAAAAGATTATTGTTTCAATTTAAAAAGCGTTTATAAGTGAGGAATGCACTTATTATAAGACACTTATTTAAAACTAATTTTTTAACGTCAATTTATTTCTTCAAAAATAAAGTACATTTTTTTATCAACAATCATACTTGAAAGTAAAGAAACCAGCAAAAAATTCTATTGATAACACGTCTCATTCATACAAATTATAAACTAGATTTAATATTTAATTTAAATAAGTTTTTATCACTTTACCGCCAAGAGCGATCCGCGGCAAAATACAAGTTAAGAAATACTAATTTTTTTTCATACCATTGTAATGCTAATAAAACAATATTGATAGTTTTATTAACATTTTAAACATTTTATAAAATTAAAACAATACAAAATAATTGTTCAGAAAACCTTACAATTAACCTTTCTTTATAGTATTGCGGGGAACGGAGCAGTTGCTGTCCAGGGACAACTGCGCCACGATGCCCGCATTGGCTGTGTTAGCGGCTTCTTACGCCACTTAAGCAGCATTTCTAAGGGCCTCAGATATCCTCACTCAGCGAAACACAGTAAAAGTACTATTACAAGTACTATTACGACTTTACGCTGAGTATTCTTATCTGTGAGCCCTTGGTATCACTTCGGACGAGCCGGCCCAAATGATGCGTCCGCATATGCTTCAGCATGACTCTCCCACGAGTGAACCTGACTGTTATTATACATACAAAACTCTCATCATTTTCGCAATCAATTGATAGAATTGAATTCAAGCAATATACTGATATTGCTTGAATTCAATACTGCACTGGCAGTTGATGCATGAAGTCGTAATGCAAATAAGGAAGGGCGAAGTGACGGCGCGCGTGGGCGACCATCGGAGCACAGACACGAAAGCCCACTATTGGGGCCTAATTGACTCGTAAACATACCCAGATTCTATTCTCTATGAAGAGACTGTATTGTTATTGGTTTTCAAGGATTTCGAGACTAATACAAAGCGTTTGGAAACTAACTGTTGTTCACAGATATTTTTTTTGTAAAGTGATTGTATTGTAATCATTTTAAGGGCTCTACGACTAGGTAGGTTTTTATAACCTATATTCCATTTATACACAGTGAAATAGTGGAAATCTTATGTGTCTTTAATAGAGATTTTTGCCCGATAAGTGACTGTATAGTAATCTTTATAGAAGGATATTATGACTAGATAGGAGACCTTTGAAAACTATCTTAATTCTCAAGTAAAGTGAAGGAAATATTATCTGTAGTTTCTGTTAAATGACTACTAGGCCTTCTTAATTACTTTACTCGTAGTAATATGAAGTTTTTTTTTGTTAATAGAGAATATTTATTAAAATTATTAACTATTTTTTAATTTTTACACTGTTTAATATATGCTTAAAACTTCACTAATTGAATTAGATCCTCAAATTAACGTTTTTGCTAATATAAGAAAAAGGACTCGTTCTTGCGATGGCACCAAAACTCTAATTTACATGTCTATAAATTATAGATTATCTATAATCTTACAACCATAAAGAACAGAGTCAAACATAGACAACCGATTATTGTGTTAATAATGCCGCGAATTTTGATTGACGGCCATCTTGTTTTTCGACATTCTTAAGAATGCTTGATTATACTATTATTAAATGTGTATGTGATATAATCGACATTGGAATTGTAATAAATATTGGACCTTTTTAAAGTAATAATAGACAAATTACATAATAATATTATAACAAATATGTGCATAAAAAAGTTTAGATGAATACAGCAAATACATAAAATGTATATAATATATAAAATAACTAAATTGTTTACTCAGCAATTTACCAAACGAAATACAAATCTGTCACAAAATAATTTCTTATTTAATATTAAGAAAAATCTATTAGCTAGATCGTACTACTTTGTATGTTGTAAATGAGGATATCGGGGGTTTTTCTCGCTTAAAGCGGCGGTAACACGACCAAAATGCGTGGACAGTGGCGCGGTTTTCTGTTCTCTTACTATATAGCCAACCGACCTGCATTCTATGAATTTGATTTTGATATTTAATATTTATACGTGGCATTAATAAGCCTGCATTACATGGTGGCTCTCGATGAGTTGTTCCGTATGGAGAAAGATTGAAACAGATACTAACTACCAAAGTAAAAGAAAGAGGTAATAGAATAATCCTTATAAAATTGAGATTCCTTTCAATTCAAAAATTGATTTGTAGATCATTGTAAGCACACCTCTATGACTGTTAACGTCTCATACAATTCGCCTACACACAAGGTTTATTCGATAATTCGATTCGCTGCGCTATGAAATGCTCTTTCCGTTATAATATCTTAGTATCAATTGAGTTTCTATTAAATTCTAATTGAGCATCTGAACGGTCGTTTCAAGGTCAGTGTATTCGGTGCTGTAAAATCTCACTTGATATAAAGGCTTTCAAATCATCAATTCAAAACAATAGTAAAATTATTCATTAATTATCAGATTTTGATGGTTTAGCGCTCAACGGAGTAGGCGGGTCTTCTATATGGGAAGAGCACATTGCCGTACATGGACAACCGCGCCACAGCCCGCGCATTAGTTGTGTTGCCAGCTTTTTACGTAGCTTAAACGGCATTTTTAGGGGATTTTTTGGACAAAAATCCAAACAAAATTTAAGGCGCTTCAAGTTTCAAAAGTTATCTAACAGATATGAAAAGAAATCTTATACACATCAGATACAGTTATAAGTTTTTTTCATTTTAATAACACATTCAATTTATTCAATAATAGGGATGTTAGTTTCTAAATTACATATTTTTAAAGGCCGGCAACGCACCGGTTGCCCAGCAAGATTTTATTTTCTGGGCGACGACCACATAAATTTTCAATAATGGTTAATTGTGAACTATTAAAGACTTCTTTTTTTTATTGCCAAGCGGGCATCGGAGCCGGCGCGTGATCTACATTCAAAAGCTTCAAGTAAAGCTTTAATAAGCAATGAGTTCTTATATTTCCAGCCTTGCATTGCTTGAAACTCTCGAACGCGGAAATAATATGAATGCATAATAAACAATTCGTAATGGTTTATTTATTGCTAATTATTTGTTGTAAATAGATAAACTTGCAAATCGATGAAATATTGCATTCTATACGTAAAGTTGTTTAACAACGCAAGTCCGCAAATATAAAAAGGCGGCTACACAATGGGTCATAACTTGAATAAAACTTGAATTGATCATGACTGAATCGGAAGTTGATCATGAACTTTTACGATCAGAAGATCCGTATGCCCCGGTGTACATCATAAATAATTAAAAAAAATAAAAAATATAATCATAAATAAAAATGTAGTGTTTTTTTACTAGTAAGGTTTACGTATGGTGTTACGCTAATATGGCTGTTAAGAAATACAGGTTGGTAAATAAAGATGAAAATTGGATTGCTGAAGGAGGAATATTTGATGAAACTTGTGGTTTTAAAAATGCATAACAGTTTTGAACAATCCGGAAAAAACCTTTTGGCTTTAAAATATGATAAACTTAAGACCGATTTTCAGATCAATATATACAAAAAGTTTGTTAAAACTAGTCAAACCGTTTCAGGGTATTGCAGCTAACGTTGTGATACAAGATTTTTTTTTATGGTATAGCGGTGGGTCTCCCTTATGGTAACAGAACACCGCTGCCCATGGATAACCGCGTTACAGTCCGCGTATTGGTAGAGTTGCCGGCTTTTAACACTACTGAAGTGGTATTACTAAGGGCCTCCGATATCCACACTCAGCGAAACACAGTAGAAGTACCATTTCAGATACAGTTACCATTTCACGCTGAGTATTCTGTGAGCCCGGGGTATCAATTCGGAGGAGCCGGCCCAATTAGTGCGTCCATACATGCTTCAGAATGGCTCTCTCACGGCTGAAATATTATATTTTATATAGATCTTTTAGTTTCTATCGGATCTTGAGGTCATTTTGACTTTCAAAAATTATTATATTCGTCTGTTGCAAGCCTTATTATTATAGAACCTTACATTAGCTAACACTTAGGTTAATAATGATGAAGTTAGGCCCAGCACTAGACTCCACCCACGGGTTTGCCCGTAGAAAGTTGTACGTTCACAAATTGGCCAGTGATTTATGGAATAGATAAGGGTTAAAGCAGTATCTTGTACATTTAACGTAAACATGGGCCGAATATTTTCAAGGGACATAAATTATTCTCCATTCTGTAAGAGTGTCTGTACGGGAGGACCACGTGGCTTAGCGGTTTTTTAGCTCGTGTTTCTATGGATACTAGATTCGATCCCCGGAAAGATTTTGTAATTGTTTTTATGAAAACAAAGAACGGATGCGCTCATGGGCTGCAGCTGCGTGGTCGGCCTTTAAGGAAGGACATGAAAGTGGCCGGTTAAGTGTCTTACTTCTAGTCTTATCCGTTGGCGAGTTATACTAACTAATATATCTTGATAGTTCTCCAAGAGAAATACCGAACAGCATAGGTATTCAGTTAGCCCGTGGTATCATTTTAGACGAGCTCATTTAGTATTATAGTTTATAGTTTAGTATTATAGTTATAGTAGTATAGTTCTCTCACAGGTAAGACAGTGTTAAACTCACTCGACCACTGTCAAGCACTTGAACAGATCGAATTGATTATAAATCCTATTCCGACTGAGAATTGAACCATTGACGTCATGGTAGTGTTATGTAAATATTAATATCTGTACTATTTTTTTCAGTTGCAGGACCAGTTTCTATTTTAACGTCAAATATTTGTAATTTCCGGACAAGACATTGTTTTGCACTAATATTATATTTATTACGACTTTAGGAATACACTCGCAACCCAATTTTTTCGACGTGCGAGACTGTTAAAAGAGACTGAATACGGTACACATATATTTATTATTATAGTAATATTTACAAACATAATAAGTATCTGATTATTAGGTAAAGATATTATTAATACAAACAATGAAACATAGACATGATCTGTCAAAGATATCATCCAACATTTGACAAACTAAAGACTATAATAGCAAAGCATACGCGATAAAGTTTCTAACATCGCCTACGACATAATTGCAATTATTAAACAATTCAACTCCTGTTGCGATAAGCTCAACATTCCCTGAATTGGAAAGCGCTACATTTAATTGCTCAATTGCTGACAACGCTGAACAGGCTGATAGCATCGCTGTATTTGCTGAATAACTTATCGGCTGGACTGATCGTCTTCTCGTTTCCTCCAGCGTACCGGCAGGTATATACATATGCATATAGACAAACACACTGACATACAATTCCATACACAACGCGAACACAAATACAAAATAGATACAATATAAGGACATAAATAACTAAGTATTTTTAATCACTTTTGAATAATTAACTTTTTTGAAGGTCGTTACTTATTTTTAAGAGATAGGTTGAAGAGGAGTGTGCCCATGGCCCGTAGGAGAGCCACGCTGACGGATTTCCTGACGTACAAATTAGACCGGCTCGTCCAAAGTGATACACGGGTTCATAGAATATTCATCGTGAAATGGTAGATTTGATGGCTGTCTTTCGCTGAATAAGTGACGATAATAGGGCCCTTAAATTATATCGCTTTAGAGGCGTAAAAATCCGGCAACACAGCAAGCACGGATTGCAGCGCGGTTGACTACGGGCGGCGGTATTCTTTTATCATATAGAAGACCCATCTCCGTTGTCCGCTATAGCATATAAAATGTACTATTCTGTATACTGTTCTACTTTATCCTGATATTTGTTTTTAACTATATATAATGAGATTAATAATATATAAAATTGTGCTGCTTTTACTCTTAATATTTTTTAACATATTATCACAATACACTCTCATTATAGAAATTTGAAAATGATAAGTCAAACGGTTAAAAAAAACACATAACACGACACAAAACAACATATATATATTTAATATTTATATATTTAACAAGATTTGACATCAATGTAAAATGGAAAAACGAAGTGCGACGCTACTTTCACAAACGTATCAATCCACTTAAATGTTTGTTCAAGTCATTAAGTCATGTAACGTCGAGATGAGAACCAGTTTCGGTGGCTGCGTCTCGTGACAATTGACGGTGCCTCGACGGAATTGCACAGATTATGTCCGTATTATTCCACTGGCCATTGAAACTGCGCGTAGAATGTTTATTTATAAAAAATTACGCGACAGAAGTGAAACTTTTTTGTGTAATTCATTGGGATTGTCGTGGGTACAGTCAAAATACGTTGTTCAATTATTTTGATAAAATGATATTTCTAAAAAGTTTATTGAGAAGGCGACGAGAGAAGTTTATGTTAATAATAATAATAATTACTTCTGTATTACAAAACTAATACGTTACTGATATAGGTCACTATGTTTGTTTGTAAAAGAGTTTAGATTAGAATCCTGCTAATATGGCGTTATGAACAGTTTTTTAACGAATAAGCGCTAATATTATATACAAAAAGGCATGTGCGTTCGTTCACAGTAGCTAGAACCCCCTCCCCCTTAATTTCCAAAACCTCTTCCCGCGCGCGCCTTGATACTATAAGCACGATTAAAGAGCAGCTTGCCCCGCCCACTTTCGTTCGGGTTTTCACCGTATCGCAAGTTTGGGCAATTTTAGAATTACTCAAAAACTGGAGACAAACGAGCTGTAGAATATATAGGATAAGTAGCCAAATAGTAGATGTAGTGTCCATGGATATCCTTAGCTCTCACTGGCGTTCATAAAATTATGTATTGTTTTAGCAGTCGTTAAAAGCGTTTATAGGCTGGCAACGCATCCGTGGCCTTACTATGTCTTTGGTGGTAGACTACTCATCCTAGATGAGCATTCTGCTCGTACGCCCCATCTTTTAAAAAATACCAATGTGATGTCAATCCGCTCAGTTCCTGGCTTCGCGGCGAAATGACTGTATCATTTTCCATATAGCTTCGCGGAAGAGATGTCAAAGAACGGGTTGTTTTCGATGTAATTTTATCTCATCATTAGCGATGTTTAAGGATTTATGTTTTTGTGGTAATATTATAATAACAGTTCTCTGTGGAGCTGTATGTCTCTAAAATTATGATGTTGACCACACAAGAACTGTTTTTCTGGTTTATATATGAAATACATTCTAACTAGAATAACCTCTGTTTGGATGCAAACCTGCAGCTGAATTTCATCATCATTATTACATTTGTTTTACAAGGATATTTGTCGTTCCACAACTGAGAGTTTTGAATTGATTTCGTGCCACGCACCACCACTCTCTGGAATTATACCCGCAGAGGTAACTAAGTCAATTCGAATCGCGGAACTTCAAAAAGAGATTACTTAGTCCTAAAAGGCTGACAAGGCACGATGAAGATGATTCTTTTACGATTGACTCTCTCTTGCCTATGTTTTTAATAGTAAAAAATATACAGCATTACATGTTTTTAAATCCACGTGTTTCTTCACTGTTCATAGATCTGGGCGTGTTGTTGAATAGTATGTAAAAGATTTAACACATAATCAGTTGTGTGGCTTTTTTTAAATAAATATTTGTCGCTATGAGGAGTTTGTCAACAAAATATGAGAATTATCTAGAAAATAGACTCAAAGTGGGCGATACATTAGAAACTGAACGGTTACGTAGCGGGATATGTGAGCTATCAATTTGTGTTCGCTATCCAACTACTGAAAGTTAATTAACCGATAATCATCTTATAATATGTTTTCAATAATAATTTCACGTTGACTGGTTGTTATAGGCGAAATTCAATCTGCACGACACTATAAATTTATTATATACAACTCAAGTACATTTTTTACTTTTTAATTTACAAATATTATCATACTTATTATAACACCTGTATGGAATCAGTTGGCAGCAGGGGTATTTCAAAACCAATAGTTGGCAGCCTCCAAAAGAGCGTATGGAATATACGCCGATTAGAGGCCGACAACGCACCGTGGCTTTGCGAAGGCTAGGGTAGGATTGCTACCCGTACTTTTTTACACGAAAATACGTTATTTCGCATGATTTGATTTGTTTGAGAATTTAAAAAGTTTAGTCGATTATTAAGTTAAACGAACGGTATGGATGTCGCCACTCGCCAGCGCACCGTAGCTCACTATACTGTAATTAGAGTAAAAATATATGTTAAATTAGGTCTATAAGTTCAGAGCACGAACGCATTAAATTACAAACATTCTAATGAATGTAATTTGAAAAGCTCGGAGAAGCAAGCACAATAAATCAGTAACAGTTATTGCTTTGACTCTAATTAAACGCTTATAATGTTCAACTTTCGCGCTTTCCAATACACTTTATGGGGCACCACATTGAAAGTTCCCACAATTCACAATAACCTTCAATTAAATAAAAATAAAAATAGTTATTTTTTATGGTATAGCAGACCACGGAACAGGTGGTTCACCTATGCGGTAAGAGAACGCCGCCGCCCTTAGCCGACAGCGCCACAGTCCGCGCTGTGTTGCCGGCTTTTTACGCTGCTTTATCGGTATAACTTTAAGGGCACACACAGTACAAGTATTTCATGCTGGTCATGTGAGGATTAGTATTACTTCAGACGAGCCAGTTCAATTTGTACGTCAGTATATGCTTCAGCAGGGCTCTCTCACGGGTGCAACAGTGTTAAGACGCTCGCCTTATTACCCAAAGACAAAGTCAATTTTTTTATTCAATAGAACTTTTAAGCTACATTGATTCGTCAATATAGTATGCCGTGCAGCCCTACCAGCGATCGAAAAATTTGAATTTAAATTGTTCGGACCGGGATTTGAACTTGATACCTCTCGCTCATTGAAGGCTTATAAAACAATTTAGTTACAAGGCTCTTACAGAATATAATTGTTTTTTTTTAAGTTGCCAGCTATTTACGCCGCTTAAGCGATATAAAAACTTTTTATATCATCACTCACTTTGCAGAGCAATACAAGTACTGTTTCACGCCGGTACTAAACCCGTGGAACACAGACGAGCCGACCCATGTGTAATTTCATGCTGTGGCAATGGCTCAATCCGAGCTAAGCACTTTTTGCTGTTAGATTACGCGTCATAATAAATCCAATACAGACGAGTCAATCGCACCCGAACTTAAGACATTAAGCCATAAAATTTTGACAGACTTTGACTTCTTATTTACATTTTTTCATAGTTTAACGGACAATAGTTCAGTTAGATCATCTATATGGTAAAAAACAATGTTGCTCATGGACCATTAGGCCGTGATAATAAATAAGTAAAAAATTAGTTTACCAAAGAAGATTCACTTCTGACATGTTTACTTTGCATGCACGCCCCTTATTTAAATTATAATTATCTCAATTATTTTATACTTTTAAGGGTGTTTTCTATAGAGTTCTTCGTATCTATTTCACCGCGGGTGAGTAACTGGCTTTTTAGGTATGTATGTAATTCAGAGTGGAGGTGGCAGCCCTACTTCCTGAGCCATTTCTTTCATCTTATATGCTTTTAATTAGCACGCTAAGAGTGCCGTTAACTTGACTATTATAAGCTAATGCACTTTGGTATGGTAATCCTCAACAATAATTGACAAGCGTGTAAAAAATTCAATTAGTTTGTCACCAGTTGCTAGAAGCGGTGTTCTTTTGTGTTATGTAGGTAGTTACCAAACTTTATTCTAAGAATCATTTTGCACATAAAAATAATTTATAATTTAATTTTACTTGGACGCACTAATTGGGCCGGTTTGTCGGAAGTGATACCACGGGCTCACAGAATACTCAGCGTGAAATGGTAGTTTTACTTGAAACGGTACTTCTACTGTTTCGCTGAATGAGTGCGGTTATTGGAAGCCTTTATAAATGCCGCTTAAGCGGCGTATAGTGTCGGCAACATAACCAATTCGCGGATTGTGGCGCGGTTGGCCATGGGCGGCGGTGTTCTCTTATTATACTATAGGAAAACCACTTGCACTGTTGTCCGCTGTACCAAAAAAAAGCTAATTTGTAAATTGTAGGAATTCTTTAAGGTTCTTGACAGTGCTGTCTTAACACTGTCGCACCCGTAAGAAAAACATGTTGAAGAATATGTTGACGCACTAGTTGGGCCAGCTCGTCCGTAGCCATACCACGGACTTACAGAATTAGCATGACATTCTTGTACTGTGTTTCTCTGAGAAAGGATATTGGCTCTCGAAATTATACCGCTTTAGCGGCGTAAAAGTCGACAACAGAACAAAAAGCGCGAATTGTGGCGCGATTGTCCGTTGCCGGCGGTGATATATGAATGTGCTGATATTTATATGAACTATAATTTCTCTTAATAAGAAGTGTTCCCGTTAATAGATGTAATTGAGATTCTAAGAAGCTGATGTCATTTCGTACGAATCTATGCCACCGGCAAACAGCAAAATATGCTGTTCAAATGTATTAAGTCATATTAAATGTAATTGTTTTAACGTAAGGAAATGCATTTACTTATTGCCCTCTAGCGACAGACTATGGGTCTAGCATTAGCTAAGCGCTTCCAGAGATCGAATATAAATTCAAAGTTATGAAAATCTACATTCGGATTACAAATTTACATACATCCCGCTTAGTGGTAGGCTCATAAGACCACTTAGCTTCGACCCGCTCAATTTAATTCAAATGAAAATCATTTATTTATCATAAGATTTCACAATCACTTGATAATATTCGTTATCTATTGACGTCAAACAATTCTTATAATAAAGTTTACGTCATTTTCAAATCGCTAGTCCAGAAGAAGCAGCAACAGACTGCACTGCGGCTTTTTCTTTCTCCAATGACGCAACAGAGTTTTAATAAATAAATCTTTTTTAGCACTACACCGCAACTTCTAACCTATATATTCTAATTTGTTAGCGTATATTATATACTTAGCGCCAACAAGTGATTATGAGTCGCTTGTTTATAAGGCGGCGCCACAATTGACACCCAATTGTTAGTATCATAAAGATCATTGAGCTAGATAAATAAAAAAATTAACATTAATTTCTTATGAAAAACAATTTCTTTATAAAGACATTTACATTAAAATTCTCCCAATCTAATGCTGTGTACTTCATGTCCTGGGCTCGTTGGATTGAATGCCTAGTGCGACCAAGGGCCCAACTTGGGCCAATAGGGACACTGTACCCGGTGGAAATTCTGCTGGCTGGTGGGATTTAGTAACACATATAATCTCGCAAGAGAGAAATACGTAAATGCATATATATACGTGAAGTAAAACCTTAAAATTTAGTTTATTTTGTTTTTACGGGTATTTTTATGTTTATGGTATTTTTTAAGTTTTTTATTCATGATTTAAAATAAAATATTATTTTTTAAATACATGAACACATTAGATGCTGCTGAAGAGGCGTTAAAAGGCTGCAACACAACCATTACACGGATTGTGGCGCGGTTGTCCGGTTGTAGCGGCGGTATTCTGTTACCATATAAGACACCCACCTGCTCCGTTGTCCGCTAGGCAATAAAAAATAGAAAAACTACCGTAAACTAATCGATCCGATACTATTGTATAACATATTCACAATTACAAAGCGGACATGATCATGGCGCCTATCGAATGTGCAAATCGAATAACCTTAAGAAATTATGTATACTTACATACATAATATTGTCTATTATGTATGTAAAATAAATCATTTTAATTACATTAATTCAGTGTAGCATGGCAAATAGGCGCCAATAGACCAGCGCTTTATATATGTACCTATGTAATTATTTATCTATGTAATATTATGTATCCGTGTTAGAGCCATGCTGAAGCATATGCTGACGCACTAATTGGGCCGGCTTGTCGGAAGTGATACACCGATGGAAGAATACTCAACGTGAAACGGTACTTGTACAGTACAAGTTTCGCAGAGTGAGTGAGGAAACCGGCAGCACAACCAATGGGCGGACTGTGGCGTGGTTGTTCATGGGCAGCGGTGTTCTCTTACCATATAGGAGACTCACCTGCTCCGTTGTTGAACGTTTTTCGCTAGAGATAAAAAATAATCATGGGCTGTCAGATGTCAAACAAATTTGTATTAATTTTCATAATATAAGAATTTGTAATACATAAAACAGCCCTGCGAATTACGTATACGTACGTACAAGCGCAATTTGCGTACAAATCGATTCTTAGCGCAATAAATGCTAATAGTTAAATCATTGCGTTTAGCACTTTGACAGCTTAACAACAATCATTTAACACATTAGAGACATAATTTAGATAAACTTTGTCAAATTTACGATGGGTATTTTGACAGTTCATTCAGGTTGAGGTAGTGAGTAGGAGCTTTATTATTTTTTATTTGTTATTCCCAATTGTAACTCGCAAGGTATAAAGTGTCAAAATTATCAACCTAAATTTGACAATATATGCAATATGGGTTCTATAATCTGTGGTGGTTTTATGAACGCATGATGACTTATTAATGTCACTACGTAGATCTTCGCGCGGTCAAACCTGAGAAGCAACATTAACATTCAAGAATCTTGGGTTATGTTTCCGACCACATTCACAATTAGAAAGGACGGCCGTATCAAAGTTATAAAAGCCTGCAAAAACATTTTAAATTATCGATCATTTCGCGTTAAGCACCTGTAACTCCCTCTTATACGAAGATATTTTAAAATCACCAACTTATAAAACAACTCATTCTGTCACAGCGATAAATGGTCAGGCGCACATGGCCGCGGCTGCGTGTATCGCGGAAGTTGGACCGTAATTCGTGGGCAGTTACAAGTAATCGCTGTGACAACAACAAGCCGGGGATAATCGGCTAACTCGACTAGAACAAGCTTCGATTTATATTTTGTTTAAGTCGCGACGCAATTTCAAGCCATTCCTATCCGACAATCGAAGGGAGAATTACGTTGTGACAGTTACATGAAGTGACGGGAAATATGCTATATTTAAAGACAAATCATTCAGAAAATGTTTACGACTAGAATTACAAAAACCTAAAATGTTTTTAAACCTAAAAAAATAGTTTTAATTTAAAGAGTAAAGAGTAAGTGATACCACGGCATCATAGAATTGTCGGATATTGGACGCCTTTAAAAATGCCGCTTAAGTGCCGTAAAAAACCCGGCAACATAACCAATGCGCTGACTGTGACGCGGTTGTCCGTGACAGTGGATGTTCCCTTACAATATAGGAGACCTACCTGCTCCATTGTCCACTGTCCGAAACGGTACTTGTACTGTTTTGCTGAGTGAGGGAGAGTATCGAAGGCCTTTAAATATGCCGCTTAAGTGGCGTGAAAAACCCACCAAAGGCGGACTGTAGCGCGATAGTCCGTCGGCGGTGATCTTTTGCCGAATAGGCGACCTATCATGGGTACATCATATCATGGCACGTGGTTATGATGTTTGGAAAACAGTGTGGCTCTAATTAAATTGAATGTTCAATATCTTGATGCAAATAACATAATCGCGCATTCGTTTAAGCAAATGTTATTTTACTGTTTACTAAATTAATTATAAAGTGCGTGCCGCGGTATATAAACACGAGGTGCCTTGATCTCATTCTGGTAAGCATTTCACACACTTCGCTATTATAGCTTAGGTAAGAGTTAAATTTACTTGAACCATTTCTTTTAGGGTTTTTTTTTGTTATAGCGGATAGTAGGTTTCCTATATGGTAAGAGAACACCGCCGCCCATTACTAACTACGTTGAGTATTCTGTGAGCCAGTGGTATCATTTTGGACGAGCCGGCCCGATTAGTGCATCAGCATGGCTCTTCCACGGTTGTTACAGTATAAGGACACTCGTCCGGCCACGTCAAGCCCTTTCAAAGACCGCATAAATTATAAATTAAAATATAATTGTACCGGGATTCGAACCCGATATTACTCGCTTTACGGTACACTTAAAAAACTATTAAGCTACGTTGTTTCAAGATATCTCTCCCACGGGTGAGTATTCTATAGAATAATAATAATTATTATTGATAAGTATATATTAGTCCTGACGAGAATTCTTTTTATTCTCGTCCAAATCCAAGCTTCAGTATCGTAAACAGTTCCTTGGATCAGCTAATTGGATTCCAAACGGATCTTAAATCTCCAACTCCGAACTCCATAAAAATACAAAATGTAATAAAATTTTCCATAAAATAGCCACGTGACGTGTGCACGATCAATCGTTCGTCACGGTCTAATCAAAATATTTACGGACTTTATTATTCAATGAATCCTGTCCATTTTGAGTTTCAGCAGTGAGTGGTGAAAACGCCATAAAACCATTTCTTCCGCTATACTCTCCAAGTAATAAAACTGAGCTATACTTGAGAGCATTTTTCAGAAATACTTCTTTGCCACCTCATGACATTATCCCGGAAATAAGAAAACCCTCTTTAGAGTGACTGTTATAGGTTTTATTTAGTTTGTCTTTGACAGATGACATTATTTATTTTTATTTTTATCTATCTTCAGTTATTTTATATTTAATAAATTATATATAAGGCTTTAAACCCATTTTTAACACAATTCAGTTGTTTTTCAAATTATAATAAAACTATAATTGGGCCGGCTCGTCCGAAGTGATACCACGAGCTCATAGAATACTCAGCGTGAAACGGTACTGGTCCTGTGTTTCGCAGAATGACGATGTCCGAGGCCCTGAAAAGTGTCGCTTAAGCGGCATAAAATGCTGACAACATAACGAAAGCGCGGAGTATGGCGCGGTTGTTCATGGGCGACGGTGTTCTCTTACCATATAAGCGATCCACCTGGTCCGTTGTCCGCTATAAAATAAAATAATTAAATTACTTTATAATATTTTAGTGAGACGACAAAACAAATTAATTGAATTTTCTACTACTACTATGATTATTATTAAATTATAAGGTAATAATAATAAACATTATTTCAGTTTTTATATTGTTCTCATATACGTAACATAACGTTTGAGATTAAAAACTTCGTACTACGTTTTCTACACATGGGAAAGCCATGCTGAAGCATATGCTGACGCACTTATTGGGCCGGCTCGTCCGAAGTGATACCACGGGCTCACAGAAAACTCAGCGTGAAATTGTAGTTCTACTGTGTTTCGATGATTGAACAAGGATATCGGAGGCCTTTTAAAATGCCGCTTAAGTGACGTAAAAGACACAACCAATGCGCGGACTGTGACGTGTTGTCCACGGCGGTGTTCTCTTACCATATAGGAGACCCACCTGCTCCGTTGTCTGCAATAGAATAATTTCCACTGACAAGGCTGTAGTTACAGGCTTTCTAAAGCGCAATGTAGCATTCGAGTCGCAAGCACGTGAACGAGGTGTAAAACATTGTAACAATCTATTTATATTCACCACTGGCTTTTTGATATTGAGCAGTTTGAAGCTAGACTAAATATTTTAAATCTGTATTGTGTCTGGAATTCCATAGCTCGAAAGCCAACGACCTATCACGAGACAACGATCGGACGATATAGATTCATATTCATAACGTTGCAAAAAATCCACGTCAAATTACTTCTTCTTCAATTTTTCTAAGCTCATGTTATTTTTAATGTTTTTATAACTATAGTCAGACGTGAACAGTGAAGAAAATCAACTACGTTTCAGCTGTTTACACCTTAAAATCAAGAGATTATCGTTGACGTGTATTCTTGAAAGTTTTTCTGTGAGCCCGTGGTATCACTTCGGAGGAGCCGGCCCAATGAGTGCGTCAGCATGGCTTTTACACGGGTGCGACAGTATTAAGGCACTCGCCCGGCCACTGTCAAGCCCTTCCAGACACCGAATTAATTATAAATTAACTTAAAATTATTCGGACCGTGATTTATAATGTTCATAATGTTGAATGGCACAGTTTTATCTAAGGCACATTGTTATATGGCTAGTACATCGAATTTTGAAAATTGGAGAGCAAAAATATTTTTTTTTTTGAGTGAAAATATGTTATATGTAAATGAAATGTGACGGAACGAAATTGAACGACGGCCTTGCCAGAGGTGAATAGCCGGCTTTTAAAATAATCTAACAATAACAGTTGCGCAAGCGCACATTAGGGATGTACGATTCGCTTCATAGTTCTAGCCAAACACAATTATCAA